>ML438294.1:645-14559 GCA_005239525.1 Nicotiana knightiana | reverse complement strand
TATATATATATATATATATATAATACGTTGATGACAAACTAGATGAGTTCAATTGCACAATAAATGGTTTTTCAATTGGTTATCACGGAAGTAGTTAGGGAGAGATTCAGAAATAAATTAAAGGAATCAAAAGGAGAGTACCCCACATTTAATACTTTATCTATGCTTCAAGATAAGGATATGTCGTTGAAATATTTAGTTGCAAATCACATTATTCTGATCCAGCTACTTGCAAGTGCACCGACAAAATTATAATAGAGAAATATATATTTTTAACTGTTTTAAAAAATAATAACCGATAAATTAATATTTAATATTTATATATATATTACACTTATTAGCTAATAAATACAATTAATTTCAGCGACCAATTCAGTATTTTGTCCAAGTATAACAAGATGACTTTCTATAGAGTAACTCTATAGCATTTTCGGACACCACGATTATAAAACACATATTTTGTCATGTGATGACATCAAATCCGTATAACGGTATATCTAAATTTCTTTTAAAATAAATGACATTTTAAGGTATTTTTAGTTTTTTTTTTCACCCGTGTCCAATTAATTAGTGGAACATTCATTAACTAAAATATTAGTTAATTATCTACTACCTAAAAATATATTTTTAGTTTTATTTGTTCATTTTAGCAAATCTAGAGATACATAATGTCTCCCCCTATTTTATCCTTACATTAAATATTAATTTTCTAAATCATTTCTCAAGACTTTTTAAAATGATGTTATTATTATGAATACTATGCTAAAATATGTATTTTATTTATTATTTTTTAAAAAGAGCAGTGCGGAATCTATTATGGACAAGTAAATCTAAAGAAAAAAGCAGTAGACAAATATTTTGATGATTAGAACTATCAAATATTTTTCATATGGAGAGTGTAAATGCATTAAAAGACTAATAATATAAACCAGAAGTAGTAATAATTTTCTTAATTTGTGAATAAGTATAGATTAAATATATCCATGAAACAATTAATGTAATCTACCTAGGATTATCATAAAGCATGTGGACTATAATAAACCTTAGTATCTTCTACAGTACACACAACAATAATGTCTCGTGAAAATTACAGATAACGGCCAAACCATATACCTATCCCTACAATTAAAGATTCCCCATTTTTCTCCTCACTTCCTTCCAACTCTCTTTTATTATAAACCAAAATTCAATACTCTTTCCTGTACGCATTCAATAAAACCCATTTTCTATCCAAAAAAAAAAAGAGAGAAACAAATGGAGGGATTATCAGCATCAAAAAATGTATACAGTGGATTAAAGGCTTACTGGAGGAGGAAGAGGAAAGGGTATGAGAGGCTAAACGGAGCGGGTCGAAGAAGGAAGAACCGGGTCGAATATCTATCCACGGAAGGACGTTCTGCATGTAAGAGAGGAAGGTTCTGGAAGATAAATCTGAGACCAAGGCTGAAACTGAAAGTGAAGCGATTTTCGCCGAAGAAATTGCTGTTAAACATGCGCGATGCATACGTGAACATGATGTTAAAGATTGCTAATTCTAGGGTTATGAGCAGCGGAGGATTAACAGGTGATTATGGAGTTAGTGGATTCGGAATGAGGCAATTCAAAGAATATGATGAGAAGATGATTGTGGAGATTTATAAGTCTATGGTTATGGCACAGGGACAATTGGTTCCTCCTCCTCCTGCTGCTGCTGCTACAAAATCTGGCACTGAGATTATGTGCCAACCGTAACTAATCCCACCAGATAAGGGTATGTTTTATAATATGTTGGATTCTCATTTAGTGTTGTCTCTGTTGTGATTTGATTAATTTGAATTCATGTCGCAAAGTCGGAAAGCGCTATGCAACTTGGGCTCGAACAGAGTCCATAGAGGGTATCCTATGGTGATAGAATCAATAAATACTGACCTCACAAAGTCCATTTTAAAGTCAGAAATTGTTCCTCAATTTCTTTCTACTAGGAAATTCTTACGGTTCAGAAATATGCGTAGCACGCTGTATGCTAGTAGTATGATTTTACAAGTTTTTATCCATCACCTCATTTTACAAGTTTTTATCCATCAAGGTGTAAATACATTATAAAGGTTACTTAAAATCGTGGGAAGTCCATTAATAAGTAGTTTATCAATTTATAAAATATTATTAATATTAATCAAATTTTATCAATATTAACTAATTAGAAATTTGTGGTAAAAAAGTCAAAATTTTGCTTTCTTTTGAGTGAGTGTTATTAGAATAGATCAGGTACATCTTAAGGATCTTGAATCTCAGTTTTGGAATGATTGGGTGGAGTTTTGAGGTAGTTTGAATTGAAAATTCGAAGTAGAAGATACAACAACAACAACAACCCAGTGGGATCACACAAGTGGGTTCTGGGGAGGGTAATATGTACGCAGACTTTACCCCTACCCTAGATGACAGAAAAACTGTTTCCGAAAGACCCTTGGCTCAAGAGGATGAATAGGAACAAGTAAATAAAAACAACAAGACCAAGAAAATGATATCAACAATGTAAGGCTGGAGAAAAATAAATGGAAGAAAGCAGTAGCAATAACAATAACAAAAGCAATAGTCACAAGCAGTAATACGACAGTGTATTAGATAACCGAAGTGGAAGATAGTACTAAAATAACCCTAATACTGTCATTCTATGAATCGAAGACAATGTACTAGTCAGCTAGCCCTAATAAACCTGGATTCGAAGTAAAAAATGAACATGAAAATTAATAATATGTATATCACACTGTATATCATTTGTGTATCACATTTGTGTCATATTTGTATCGAATATGTATCACATGTATATCTATGTATATATACATGTATGTGAGCTACATGTTTGATACTATGTGTTGCAGAAGAATTTGTGGAACTCGATTTTAGCTACGAATTTTGATACCAAATATATCTGAATCACCTCTAATATTCCTCAAATTTTGTATATTGACTCATCTACACGTTTTCAAAGAATTTCAACCATAACCATTGAAAAATGTCCTTCTTGCTTAATCTTGTATCTATTTTTTTTATATTTCATCACCTTATTCGCTACCTTATTCATGAAATTTTCTTTCTGTCTTATATCTAATGTTATTGATCACACTTAGAATATGGAAGGAGATCTTTGCGTGTGATTCTTAGGGAGAAAAAATCTTATTTATTTAGGTTTTCAATTTTTATATGTGCTTGACTTGTTTTGATAAATTTACGATTAATGGCTAGATGTTAGTAAGTTGGGACTTATTTAGGACATTTATGGAAGATTCCCTAAAATCAAACTATATCCTAGAACGGGGATAACTTGATACAATAATTGGTTACATCGAGTATGTAAGAATTCCTTAATCAAGGCTAGAAATTCAGTCAAAACCGTCCATGGCCGACCTATCGAAATACTGAATTCAGACGATTTGTGAAAATGCTTTCTATTTTAATTTTGTTTTCAACTTGCGCCAAAATGCGAAGAATTATTTTTGCATCCCGGAAAGTTTATTTTTTAAGAAATCGGTCAACTTCAGCTAGTTTTTCATTTAAACAAATTAAAATTAATATTATAAAAATGACCGAAGTCTATGGTTTTAGTCGGTCGGTCATATTAAAAAATCGATCAATTTCGGTCATTTTCTTTTTAATAACAAAATCGATCGAAATTTGTCTATTATTTTCACACAAAAATGCGATTAAAGAGTATAAATAAAATTAAAGAAAGTCTTATATCAAAAAACATCAATGATCTAGTGGTAGAATAAGAAGTACAAACCCTAATTCAATTCCCAGATGACGCATTTTTTTCATTACATGATTTAAATAAATCGACAGAAATCGGTTAATTTTTTCGGTCGTCTTTTTTCTTTTGGATCGGGTGTGAAATTTAATTAACCGATCAAACCGGTCGGTTGTGACTGACCGACCGAAGGCGATCGGTTGGCTCTACCGACCGCTACAGATCGGTTACTTCTCGATCAGTTTTTGCCAATTATCGATCGATATTGGTCGGTTTTGTCGGTCGGTTTTGGTCGAATTTTTAATAGTGATTACTCCCTTCGTTTCAATTCGTGTGGTACTGTTTAATTGAGTACGAATTTAAAAAAGATTAAAAAAACATTCAAACTTGTGATCTTATCTCTTAGACGTACCATGATTAAAAGTTAATTCAACATGTACTGCTTTAGTTCTCGCATAGATGGAAGATGGGCTTGCAAGAGAAAAAATGACTAAATTTCAATGTCATTTCAGACATATATTGATATCTAATAGTACATTTCAATGTAATAGTACTTTTTTTGGTTAAAAAAGTACATTTTTTTTGTTAAAAAGGTACATTAATTATGCTGCCTCTCAATTTGGTGAGTTATAAATGAAAATTCAACAGTTGATTAATACTAGTGGTATCTGGTTTGTATTTTTATTTAAGCGCAATTTGCCCATTTCAAAAGGCAATCCTCTACTTTTAATAATCAAATGTCAATATTGAAATTTAAACATTAATAGTACTCGCATGTGGGACCTATTAAATCCAGATTCACGTCTAAACTCTATATCCGATGTTCGAGTCTAAAATCTCCTGTTAATGATCAATGTACTTACCACTTTAACATAGCGAGGCAACCATAACTAGGAAAAATTCTTTATGTAAGTGCAATTGCTGTGAAGTTTAAATCTTAAATCCAATGTCTACCTTGATCTATCATATCATCATTAAAATCTGGAATCTGCATTCCGCAATACTTTTCTAACAGTAGTATAAATCTAGTTGTTTGATTATTGGTTCAAAGTATAGGCTCCAACTGAAAATTTAAACTAACCAAATCGAGTGACTCGAATCAAATTTAAAAAATTGAGCCAAACCGAGTTTATTTGGTTTCATTTGATTTATAATTCCATAAAACCGGAAAATCAAGTGAAATTTTCATAATCCAAACCGAACTGCCCGACGTCCACTATTATAGCCAACAATTCGGTTTTGTGAAAGGGAAATGTTCCACAATCACGGAAATTCCTTCCACAAGTGGTATAGACGTATCGGGTATGTAAAAGGTTAAAAACCTAAATTGACATCATTTCTGTTATTTCTTCTCCTTTTAGAAGAGAGTAATTTTACACAAATTCTCAACTGGCTTATAGAATACCACAAGAAACTTAGAGTAATTAAGGAAAATATTTTCCTTTGGCCAAGGGAGCTAGGCGAAATCAGAAATTTCACTTGGAGTTATTACGACTTCAAATATATGTACAAAAAATAATATTTAACTTATACATGGTATAATTTTTGAGGAAAGAGTGTTCAAATACTACATTTTGCCTGTTGTAGCTCCGCTCCTAGTTTGGAGGAGCTTAGGTTAACTAACAGTTTACCCTTAAAATAGGATAATAATTATATTTATAAGTGGTTTTAAGGATATGTGATTTCACTTTCCACAAGCTGAAAAATATAAAAATTGATATTAGAAATTGACTGTAAATGGAAATAAAGCAAACAATGTAATGCGCAGCCTTGGTCTTCGAGCTAAGATGGCCCTCGAACCAACTGAATATGCTATTGAAAAGTATGAACTGAACAACAGAGTATGAGAGTTTAAAAGAGAAAATGTAATATATTGATTTGTTATGCGTGAATATAATGATTACAAAATGATTAGAACCCCCTTTATATTGTAGAGGAGTTTTACTTATGGTACAATTCTAAATACAGAAGAAAGTCTCATGATTTACTAATTAACCGGTCTTGACCTGATACGTGCCGAGATTTCCGCCACGATCCTTGCCTGATCACGAATATCTCGGCTTTCTGTTATTCGACTCAGCAGGCTTCCTTCGATCTTGCTCGATCTCTATCTCGCTCGATCTCGATCTCGGCTGGTCTCGATCTCGATCGGTCTTTGAATCACGATCTTAACAATATATCTTCATGTCACGATCCGATATAACATGGGGTCAAACCTTGGCAAGCCACCCCGGTCTCGACTAACCATACAAAAAAGGACAAGCCCGATTTTGACCGTATATAGATAGTCCCCTCAGTTTTTGGAGAGTAATGACAAGAAACGATTTGAGTCCTCGATCCTCACCTCGGTACATCATGACGTAAGCAGCAAAAGTGATCGAAACGTCATGTCGGTATAGGTTCCTTGGCATTTAATGCGTGTCAGTCGACGGCCAGCCATTAGCAGCTTTGTACCGTCGTTGTGAAATCAATAAATAGCCTCCTTCTTCATTCTTTCAAACTTTACTTTCAAATCTTCTTCTTCATGATTCTTTGCCTTCTTCAAAACTTCTTATCTTCAGGTCTTTTAGTTTCTTTACTTGTTCTTCCCAAAACACCAAGTATTTCAATTTTTATTCTTCTTTACCCACAAAAATCAAATAGTTAAAACATCGAAAACTGTTCCGCAGAAAGAGACTGCTTCCTCATCCCGGTCGGCCGGCGAGGAACAAGCGGTGGAGCCATGCCCGAAGATTTCATTCCCGGGGGTGTGTCATTGATTTCGACTTCAAGGTCAAGAAAACCTCCCCGGTTCCTGGTCGATGCGAGCCGGTATCGAGATATATATGCTCGATACCCAAAAGCCTCCTGGACAAGGTTAAAAATGATTGCAATTGGGGCAACAAACAGGTGGTGGTGCCGGCTCCAGAAGAAGTAATCACCACTCATGTAGAGGGGTTCCTAAGTGTTTATACTTACCTCTTCATGTTGGGTCCCCTTGATCCGATCATCGTAGACTTTTGCAAGAAATATGAGGTGACCCTTGGCCAAATTCACCCCTCTTTCTGGAGGATCGTGATACTACTCCGCTACTTCGTGAGAAAAATCGACGGGCTTCCCTTCACCCTCGACCACCTTATACGACTGTATAGACCTCAACTCTATCAAGGGGGCTGATAAAGCTTCAACGCGGGCCACCAAGGCGCCTTTCTCGAGCATAGACGAAGATAAAGATCGGGGCTGGATGGGCCGGTTTGTTATAGTGAAGATCACGGACCTAATCCCGACTGAGAGTATGCCATTTCCTGAGAAATGGAATATGAAACGTAAATCTGATTTCCTTAATTTCTGTTCATTATCTTTACTTTTTCACCCTTTCTTATCGGCGTTCTACTTGATGCAGTCATTGCCTGGATGTTGGGTGTTGTTCCCCATCTCGAGAACTGGGTTAGAAGCCTAGTATCGAAGTCAACACATGCTGAGCGCACATGGCACGAGTTGTCAAAGGGCCGGTGGGAGGCTAGTAGTCACGGTATACCCTTTTTCCTAACTTAATAATTTGACCATTGTACAAATACTTTCCTAGGCTTACTCATTTTCCTTCTTTTGTAGGTCTTGGGAAGGAGGTGAAGATGAGGCCCCCGTCAGGTGATGAAGAAGTTTCACCACCTATCTCGAAGCCATCGAAGGAGAATAAGAGAAAAAGGGCTTCGAACTCCGAGGGGCAGAAACCCAAAAAGCGAGCATCTTGAAAATCGAAGGGACCATTATCCCTATGACTTTGGAGTCAGTCCAACGACTAAGGGAAGAAGAATAAGAAGAAGAAAGAGAAGATGACTCCGGGCAGGTGGTCCGTGTGTGAGCTGACACCGAGACTAAAAGAGCTACTGAGTCGGTGAGAGCAGAAACTGCTTTACCCCAACCTGATGAGATCTAGGGGGAAACCTCGACCGAAGCCCCCGAGCCAGAAAAAGTCAAAGATGCTACACCTCAGGATGAGAAGGCTGTTGAGGAGGTGGTGGATACTGTCCTGGAAATTGGGCCCGAGGTTCCCCGAGACAAAGGCGGTGCCCCTAAAGACTTACTTGGGTGATAGAGATCAAAGACTTGCCACGGGGAAAGAACCCATGGAGAGGAAGATCATATCCATGGTTATTGTGTTGGGGTAGAAGATGTCGTCGATCTGAGTGATTTGGAGGTACCGAGGAAGAGCTCGAGCGACGCTTCCTCGAGCTTTAAATTGACCAATAAATTTCCGCCCCCAGTGCCAATCCCGAGCGTAGGCGATCAATTACCATCTCGGTCCCGGAGGATGATCAGGTTCTTTCTGCCCCTGTAGGGGAGGCTAGCTATCTCCGATGCTTGGTCACAGAAGAAGACCAAGACCAGATGGACGAGATGGGAGCACCTTTTCTTTTAAACGAAGCCCAATAGGCTCTAAACCGAGTAATCCCAGATTCCCTTATTGATATCGATTTTTATACTTATACTTTTCTTCCTTTATATAGATCTTCCTTCTATGTTTGTAGGCTTCGGTGCTTTATCTGAAGCTTTCTTCTGATACCGAGGGGAGCTGAGCCGATATGAGGCCGAGATTCCTTCAAGCTTCTCGGTGAGCAAAGAAAAGGGGAAGCAAAAGGTCTTCGTGCTGAGCTAGAAGCGGCTCAGAAAGAACAAGCTGAACTGGCCGAGCGGGTAAGAAGAATCTTTGAAGTTAATTGCACTGACTCGGGTGTGGCGGCTAACAGTTCAGTCCGGCAGGTCCAACAAAATCTCGATGTGATCGGGAAACTTTGTGAGGAAGTATACATGGTGAAGGTAGAGGCCGAGGCGTGGAAGAAGAACATGGATCGCCTTGCCTCAGAAAAGGAGGCTGCCCGAGCTCAGCTGGGCTCGGCTGAAACCCAACTTTGAAGCATGAAAGAGAAAGCCTTGGTGCAAGCCAAGAAAATTGAGGAGTTCCAGTCTCGGTTGGGTTCAACAATTTCCGATCGAGAGAAGCTGGTCACAGAAGTCGTAGCGGCCAAATCGGAAATTGAAACAACCAAGGTCAATGTTGATGCAATGGTATCCATCTACCGGACCGACGCCGAAGCTGCTCAGGTCCGAGCAAAGAAATTCGTTGAGGCTGCTCAGGTTCGAGAAAATTGGGTCGCCAAGCACATCAAATGCCAGTCTCGGAGGGAGACCCTTGAGGAAATCCATGCTCGTGGCTTCGATCTTACGGTTGAGATCGAGAGCGCCTAAGGAGATTGAAGCTGAAGCCAGGGGGTTATCTTATCCTGATGATGATGATTCCGAGAGCCTGACCGGATCTGAAAGTGGAGAAGGCCCCGGGAATGAAGATGTTGCTTCCGGAGAAGACTAGGCCCTTTAGGATTTATATATTTTGTGTTTCTTTTAAGGCTATTTCGGTTTTTTGTAGAAAATTTCCAACAGGCCATGTTGCCCTTGTAAATGATTTTTGATATATATAAAAAAAACTTTCTTCCCTTTTGCCTTATAGAATTATGAAGTTGCATTCTAAGGTCCGAGGTTGAGACGATTTGCTTGAAACCAAATCAGCATAGGCCTTAGGCTTTACGATCGAGCGAGTGCTTGATCGAACTCAAAGTAGGGAAAACCTTAGGTTTTTTAGTTGAGCGAGAATGATCTCTCGAACTTGAAGTAAAAGAAGCCCTTAGGCCTTTGTATTTTTTGTTTTAGGCCGATCTGGCCTTAGTAAAAAGATTGTATTTATAAGTATGGCTTTCTCCCCTTTTTGGCTAGAAAAGTTTGTCATTTGTGTTTACAAACTCGTAATGCCTTAGCATAAAATAATAATGAATCGTTCGAGAGTTCGAACAATTTTGTACTGATTAGAGTTTTCGAGGATCGATATTATCGAAGCCTGTTGGTTCCAAAACGCACACGCAAGTATACGTGGTCGACAAGTAATATAGGATTATAAGTCCAGATATCGTACCCACAGAGACTTGTGATTAACTATCAACTAAATTAAACCCAAACAATTAATCTATTCAAGCGAACACTAAAGTATGAATATTTACCTAAAATTAATCTAGAATAGTAAACTATGAAATTAAAGAAACAAATGGGCGAGATTAGACACTAATTCAATAAGAGCTGATATTCTAGAGCTATGGGTTAGCAAACAATCTTGTTGAGTTTTCCACTNGCCTATATTCCTATGGAATCAGGATTAACAAGAACGCATTAATAATTCCCGTATAATAACCAAGCAAGGCGATTAGGTATATTCCTATCCTAACCGCAAATCCGCTCCCCTGAAGGGTTAAGATCTTGCTCTACCCAATCTTATATGCAATCTAGAATTCCCTCTCCCGAGTTCAATCCTAGATTCGTAGATAGTATTCAATTGGTGATCAAGCAATCAAATAATTAAGCGCAAGATTGAATAAATAAACCAATATGATAAAATAATAAGAACAATTCAAGCTTCAAACTACAACGTTCATGTAGCACCCAAAACTCTAGAACTAATGAACTATGAAATTAAAGGAAGAGAAGAGAAGAAAAACTAGGTAGAAGCCTCCTTCAAGCGTGGTGTGTGTTCCTCCACGTCCCTCCGTGAATCTCCCACGTCCAATCTCCCACAAAGTTGTGTTTTTGGGTCTATTTATATGTTTGGGATAAACCCTAAACGTGTAGGAGACTTCTATTCAAACCGAGAAACACTTAAAACCTTCAAAACTCGGAATTGACCGGACCAGGGACCCGCGGCGTTAAGCCCCAAATGCCCAGCTATAGCCTGGGTAGGCCAGGCGTTTGGGCTCTAACGCCCCACTATAGCCTGGATAGGCCAGTCTTTAGGGGCAAAACGCCCCATTATGGCCCGGGTCACTCATTTTCGACTCTTGAGCGTATGTTTGACGTTTATGCACCCATTTAGCTCAACTTTCATCTCCAATTCACCTACACATGAAATAGACTCCATTATGCACATATAACGTGTATTTTTATCACAAAAGCACATAAAATGTACGGTACATGATTCTTAAAACTATGGATTCTAGCCACGCATCAACACCCCACACTTAGACTCTTGCTCGTCCTCGAGCAATATCCTTCAACACGTACACATTTCATTAACAAGGAGTNTACGAATTCAATGAGATCCGATATTCTAGAGCTATGGGTTAGCTAAAAATCCTGTTGTGTTTTCCACTTAAATCGTCTGATTAATTTATCTAGTTTATTGATTGACGAGGTTAATATTGCTCGTAGCCTTCTCCCGAAGTACAACTCCCCTATTCAAGCTAACCTAACGCCTATATTCCTATGAAATTAGGATTAACAAGAACGCATTAATAATTCCCGTATTATAATCAAGTAAAGCGATTAGGTATATTCCTATCCTAACCGCAAATCCGCTCCCCTGAAGGGTTAAGATCTTGCTCTACCCAATCTTATATGCAATCTAGAATTCCCTCTCCCGAGTTCAACCCTAGATTCGTAGATAGTATTCAATTGGTGATCAAGCAATTAAATAATTAAGCGCAAGATTGAATAAACAAACCAATTAAGATAAAACAATAAGAATAATTCAAGCTTCAACTACAACGTTCATGTAACACCCAAAACTCTAGAACTAATAAACTATAAAACTAAAAGAAGAGAAGAGAAGAAAAACTAAGTAGAATCCTCTGTCAAAAGTCTTCTGTCGAATCCCCCTGTCCAAAGTCCCTTAATGTGATGTTTTTGGGTCTATTTATATGTTTAGAATGAACCCTAAACGTCTCAAAGACTTCTATTCTAACTTGGAAACACTTAAAACCCGTCAAAACTCGATTTCTGGCCGTCCCGGGACCCTGGCGTTTCAGCCCAAACGCCTGGGTAAGGCCAGGCAGCCCCTGGCGTTAGGGCTCTAACGCCTGGCTAACGCCAGGCCCCCCCTGGCGTTAGGGCTCTAACGCCTGGCTAAGGCCAGGCTGGGTCAGGCTGTTTGGCTCTGTCGCCCGGCTATCGTCCGGGCGTCCCCTTTCGCGTATTCTTCGACGTATTTGCATCCGTTTAGCCCCGTTTCCATTTCCAATTCACCTACACATAAAATAAACCCTATTAGGCACATACGACGTGTATTTTATCATTAAAGCTCATAAAATGCAAGGTATATAATGCTTAAAATCATGAATTCTAGCCACTCATCAACACCCCACACTTAGACTCTTGCTCGTCCTCGAGCAATATCCTTCACACGTACATAATTCATTAACAAAGGAGTATTTTTCTTTTCAATCACACACATTACCCCTTAACTATGATCAATACCGACAATCAAGCATGAACATACAAAATTTCACATTCTTTCCCTTCTTTAAATATGCCCAAGTATAACAATTTAATCAATCATACCAACAACCTAATCGCAACCACCAAACCTCAAAAATCGACTTGCAACCACTAAGCCCTCTCAATTCATGCACCTACCCAACACGAAAGTTTACAACATTACCAATCGTTCATGAGACCATGTGCCCTCACTAACAAGCGAAAGAGTGAATATAAGTAGTCCTCACATTCAGATATGCTCTTTGAACAAAAAATTAAGGACATCACACAATTTGAACAAATGACCTCACTCTCACAAAGAATTCATATGCATCCCGTGGTCGTGCCATAAGCTTGCCCGTAGTGTAGATCTCCACTAATTCAAGTTAGCCAAATCTAGGATCAATTAGGACTTTTAAGGTTGTAATGTAGGCTAAGGGACGGGTAGGATATATTTAGGAATAGTGACTAACCCTCCTAAGCACTTTAATACACTACTTTCACAAATCAACACATATTCTTCTCAACCAATTCCCATTCCACAATTCATATTCAACATAGCCCTTTTCCAATTAATCACTTCTATATTTTCACTAGCACAAATTAATAAAAATTGGAGGTGTGTATCTTTTTGTACATACTTTTACTATCATTTTTTTTCTTTCCTACACACACTCCATACATGAAGATTCAATGGCTAGTGACTCTTGAATATAATTTTTAGTACACTAACAGGCCTTTCCATGGCTCCACTCCAAAGTTAATTCCCAATATCTCACTTTACTTCTTTTAGAGACTAAGTGCCTTAGGAGGAAAAGGTACAAAAAAATCTCAATTTAAGAACAAAATAGGGGTACGACTTGTAATGTGGGTACCAAGGAAAAGGTAAGGCTCAAAGGGGTTAGCAATGGAAAATGTAATTCTTATATGACAAGCACATTCATGATCAAGCAAGAAAATTCCTACGTCATCTCCTAGATTAGCATAACCTACAATTTCGCTTCGATTAACACACAAGGCAAGTTTTAGACTACACAGGATAGCATAGAAAATAACTAAACCTCCCTCACACTTTGCACATGAATCAATCACAACGGTTTTATTCAACTCTCAAGTTAAACAGATACACAAAAAATTGAGAGAATTAAGCCATATTACACTATGCAGCATACAAGTCAAACTACTGAGCTAAGGCGTCAGAAAATAGGCTATTTATTTTTACTCAGGCATCACATGTCAAACGAAATATAAGGGAAAGAAGAATGTATATCATAACCTAATATGCCGGCATCAAACATGTCATGGGGTATTTCTAAGTTACTCAGCTTCTTCCTAAATATCTAAAAAAAAACAATTTAAAGTACCCGATTCGATCTACACCCTTGGAAAAGAACCGGTGCCCAAAGAAAAACCAAGGGATACTACCTAACTATCCTACAAAAAAAAAAAATCTTTTTGGTGTTTTCAAATCGGACTTTATCCCTCAAGAAAATTGTCCAACAGATCCATCGTTGGGAAAAATCCGAGGTTTTTCTAAAAAACAATAATTTTATTCAATTACACCTCAGAAAGTAGTTTCCCCACCCTACACTTATGTTATGCATAGTCCTCGATGCATGATCACAAAGAAAAACATTAAAACAAGGGTGAGANCTTAAGCTCAAACATGCCCCTCAACTTCAACTTTTGGGTACTCAGACTTCCCCTACTCTACAAAATAAAAATAACACAAAACTGACATTAAAAAAAAAATAATGAAAAGATATACAGGCTGGGTTGCCTCCCAACAAGTGCCTAATTTATAGTCGTGGCACGACTCTTCTGCTTCACCACTTTTCCTTCCACTTTGAGGATATGAATTGCGTCCCCAATTTTGCATCAATTTTTCTGTCACGTTCATGGGGTGGTGGTATAAAAAT
>ML438293.1:33442-135875 GCA_005239525.1 Nicotiana knightiana | reverse complement strand
AATTTGGTGAGGGCACATGATTCACGAAGGAAAGGTAATGTTGTTGACCTCTACGTTAGAGTACTGAGTGGATTGTGAATAAAACATGGTATTTGTGAGTCGATTATTAAGGCGAGGATGTCACACCTCTGTGCTTGAAATGTTTTAAATATTCTTGGTATAACGTGTTAAGGGATTTGCTTAATAGTGTGTGTACATGAGTGTAGTTTGATTGCTCGAGGACGAGCAAATGTTTAAGTGTGGGGTATTGATGCGAGGCTAGAATGCATAGTTTAACATGTAATATACCTTACATTTGAGGTGCGTTAATGATAAAAATACACTTTTTATATGCTTAATGGAGTTTATTTCATGTGTAGGTGAATTGGAGATGGAAACGGAGCTAAAGGGATGCAAATACGTCGAAAATACGCTTAAGGGTCGAAGAGGAAACACCCGGGCGATAGCCGGGCGCCAGAGCCCAAAAGCCTGACCCTACCTGGCGTTAGTCAGGCTTTAGGGCTAAAACGCCAGCCCTAACCTGGCGTTAGCTAGGCGTTATGGTTGAAACGCCAGNTTTAAGTGTTTCCCGGTTGGAATAGAAGTTTCCCACACGTTTAGGGTTCGCCCTAAACATATAAATAGACTCCTAAAACACAACTTAAAGGGTTTCGGAAGGCATTCGAAGGATTCAAGGAGAGAAAACCATTGAAGTGCCAAAACATTGATTTCTACATCTTGTATTCATTACTTTATATTTCAATTATGCAATTTATTTTAGTTTTGATTCTTATAAACATGAGTAGCTAAATTCTTTAGTCTAAGGTTTTGGTAGAACCCGTTGGGGATGAATTTATTGTGATATTAATATATTTTGGTTGATTAATCTCTTTTTGTTCAACTACGTTCTTGTTGTAGTTGATTGAAAGGGCCCTCAATTAGCTGTTCCTATTTATTATGTATCTACTTGAGAGAGAGTGCATATTTAGGTAGTTGTTTGAACAACATCACTCCCGGAGTATAGACGAAAGTCATAACCGAGGGTTTAGAGGTTGGATTAGAGATAACGATACCTCGGGTGCAATCTAAAGTGAACTGTAATGCAATCTAGCTAGCGTAACTTGAGAGAGTGCATCTAGTAAATTATCATAATTACTTGAGAGAGATTCGTGATAGATAGAGCGTTCATGATTGATAGAGACGATTCATTAAACTATAAGAAATATCCGAGAAAGAATTCACCAACGGGGGAAACCATAACCTTAGACCTTTATTATCATTGTTTACACTATATTGTTAGTTAATTGCTAGTTTATTATTTTGTTATTAGATTTAGTAAACATCACCACTTGATATTCAAAAGTCTTGAGAAAATTGATTAAGTAACAGTTTAGTATTTTAAAGACTTAATTGATACGTAAATTCCCTGTGGGATCGACTCTGGGCGTAATACCCCGGATTATATTTGCAGCGCCCGTTTAGTCTTTCTATAAGACATAGTTGAGCGTGATCACATGAAATTATAAATGTTTTAGGATTCAGAGAGCTATTAGGAGTTACAAGTTGAGTTCTTTACTCCATGTTTCTTTCATGTCTGTATATACTGCTTTCATGCCGTACATACTCGGTACATTATTTGTTTTGACGTCCCTTTTTCATGGAGATTCTATATTTTCATGTCCGTAGGTTCCGATAGGCAGGTTGATAGTCCTCCAAGTAGGCTATCAGCTCAACGGAAAGTGTTGGTGCCCTCCACTTATTCCGGAGTTTCCTATTTGTTAGTATGATTTGGACATGTATAAACTGGTAGGGCGAGGCCCTGTCCCAACTTTTATAATGTTTATTTACTCTTAGAGGCTTGTAGACAGATGTTTGGTATATGGATACCTGTATGGCCTTGTCGGCCTTATAGGCTTGTATGTCACATGTATAAGTTTCTATATCATGTTAGGTCTTCCTATGTCTAGTATTTCCTTATGTTTTATTCTGCTTATCTCGTGACGGCCCTTTTAGCCCATTTACCCATAATCGTATGACACGAAAGATATGTTATGTGGGTACTCGGTTGAGTAAGGTACCGGGTGCCCGTTGGCCCTTCGGTTCTGTTTACTATATGGATGAATAGGTACAAGCTTCAACAAGTAAAAGAAGCAAGGTAAACAAGGATATGAGGTACCCAATTAGTGAAGATTATCTGTATTTACAAATCAGGAAGAGAAATATAAGCATTTTGAGTTACTTTCAACAATAACAGAGATATAGTTTATGAGAATAATGGGATATCAGGATCCAAGTGGGGTTAGAATAACCCAAAATGGTGGGTGGATTGTTAGCATAAGATGAAAATTTTGAAGGATATTGCAAACGTGGTAACAGTTCTCCTTGTGAGATATCTAGGTTGTGAAGTCTAGTGTAGTACAGTCGGATATGAATACTAGAATATTCTGAAAATTCAGAAGATAGGCACTGGAATCCTAGAAGGGATGAATATTTACCTTAGTGTGTCTCCCGCCCCTAGTAACAAGAAAATAGAGAATGTTAGGCATCTCGAAGAGCCAGTGAGATGAAGCAAGGTGAGATAAAAGTGAACGAACATTTTGTTGAAGTTTTTAGAATAAAGTGATAGACAAAAATATTAGTCAGAGAATAAGAAGAGAGTAAATGAAGCTTTATGTGTAAGATGAGATAAATGGGTGATAATGGTAAATCAAAATATGACAGAGTCTATAGTCAAGTGAAGGAAAAGTCAAGAGGTGGCAAGCCTTGAGAAAATAAAAATGTATAAGCCACATAGTCATACCCTCATTTGTGAAATGAGTTGGTGACTCAAACATGACTACCAGAAGGCTATGTTAGACCCCCGAGGTAATAGAAATCAGTATGGGCTCTTCAACAAGATAAACTGAACATGAATTAGGGACCGAAGGATTTTATAATAGTCGATATCATGAGAATTTCAGATATAGCGTTCCGAATTAAAGAATGGACAACAGAAGAATAACCTATAAAGGGCATTCAGGAAGAAGCTTCCCTAAAGTGAGCAGTGTGAGCAGAGTTAAGCTTAAGGGACTAAGTGTGCCAGTTACACTAGGTGTCACCCTCATTAGTAAGGAATTCAGTTATTCCTGGTACAGAAGGGTTACCATAAGGTGAGTGAGGGTCATTGATGATGTGAAAATATGCCAAGATGGAGGGGTAAAACATCTATAGATAGATCGTCATTGCACTAAATCTTAGTACTCCCCTAAAGGGGGAAAAATTGTGTGATATAGTGTTAAGTCGGAGTTAAGTGGTTCAAGTAACTATGGAATGGTAAAGGAAAATATGGTAAAAAAAGGAAAGGGATGAGGTTGAATTTATGCATATCCTACAGTTATGTCGAGACTCTAGAACATTATGCAAGTACGACGCCAAGGAGAGGCAGTAAGGGTTCTAGCACCATATGTTATTGACAAATAAGTGTGAATGAACACTTGATATATTAGGAGCTAGTGTGAGGGTAAGTTAAGACAAAGGACATAACCCGGGAGAGATTACGCAGAATATAGATATGAGCATGGACTGACGAGTAGTTAGTAACTAATGTAGGAGGAGTCTTGTTATGGCTAGGCAAGAGGATACATATAAATAACCAGATCGTGGAAGATTAACGTAGTGAACCCAACATAGGGAATTCAGTCTCATAGATATGACATCATGATCCTTGAGAAATATTTAGATAGGAGTTGGGGTAGTTAAAGTGCCGTATAAGTGTTACAGAAATAAAAGAATATACCACTGGGGAGATAGTCAAAATTTCAGTTCAGAAAAAATCCTACCAGCACAAGGGCACAGAGGTAAGTAACTAGGGATAATTATAGGCGAGCAAGAACATCAAAAATTATGTCGGGTATATGATGTAATAAGCTCGCAGACAGAATCCCCCCTAAGTACTACAATGAAAGATTAGCTGAGGAAATAAGGAAGAAGGCTTCAACCTAAGCATAGTGACCTAAAGAGGAAATGGTCTTGTAATGATAATCTTACTACAATATTATATACACTCTATAAGAAAGTGGCACCTCTCGTGGCTAATGAACAGGAAAAAAAAAATCAAAAGTGATATTTGAGATTATATGAATTACATGGAATTCCAGTATTCGTGGGAAATAAGATAAGCTATGTATTGATGCAACAAGTGGCAGAACGACAAGGAAAATTAATTGCTTACATTTAAAGACAACTAAGAAGGCATGAATGGAAATCTATAGTACTAGCAAGTTAAAGAAAGGTTGTGAGTATTATAAATAGGTAGATGTAGGTCTCAAGATAATGTATCGTAGTGTGACAAGGCTTTAGGTATATAGGAGTTAATATGAGAAAAGGTGAGGGAGAAGGTAACAAGAATAGGTAAGACCGCGCGATTAAGCCCATCAAAACAAGAGGGCCAATCTTCATAAGTTATAGAATGCTCGGTATAGCTTGAATTAACTCGGACGAGTCTAAATCTATGAGCATTAAGAAGAGATGGAATATTTTCCTGGTAGTAGAATAAGGGTGTAATGGTAATAGATAAGAGGATGGTGTTTAGGCTTTGTTTGAGTAATGATTTTAAGAAAAATGATTTCATGTACTGCACGAGATTAGAATAGCCCCATAAGATGAATTGCATTGGGATGCTAATAAATACAGTTATTAAAGTATATTATTGTCATTAGGTGGAGCAGGCAAATAACTTCAAATTTTCCCTGATAAGACGCGAGCCCTAGTGACAATGTATTACGTAAGAGGTTTCAAGTTATCAGTGGTAGGTTATGGATCAACATTAAGGTGAATCACCAATAGATGGATAAAAGTTCCAAAGTATGATTGGAGATTAAGATGTCATTCTTTAGATGAACAATAATAAGGAAGCACTAAAGGCTTAGATTTATACATATAGGATAAACAGTGAGAGAGTAACCTAGAGTTTGGTAGCAGACTCGATAATAATAAACGAAAGTAAGTGTTATGGTATACTATGACCTACCTAGATGTAGTAAAGCCATAAGTACAGAAAATTGAGGCTATAAAACAATATATAGTAATAGTTGTAAGTTCGACAAAGTACCGAGCGAAGAACTTCAGTACACCTATAAATTCCCCGAGGGACAGCTTGTCATAGTTATGTATATGTTTACAAAGTGAGGCCTAAAGATTGGCTAAAAGTTGGAGGAAAAAGGAGAGAAGAGTCACATAGGCACACTTAAAAGGTCAGAGTTGTACCGTATGCATGAAATAAGGTAGCAATAATTACGAGATTGGAAGAATTCGAACAACAAGTCGTGTTGTGAGAAAGAGGCCTAAAGGGGGGATGATCTGGCCTTTGATTTTACTCACAAACGATTTCCTAGATGGAAAAGAAATTATTAAAGTATTCACGAGAGAAATAGGTTATGAGACTGATAAGAAAATCAGTCAACATTCGAGGACGAATGTTCCAAAGGGAGAAATGATGTTACACCCCATGTTTTCGTACCTGAGAGTACATCGTAAGACAATTGATGTAAGCTCAAAATGAGTCATCTTTGAAAGTACATAAAATAATTTAATCATGTTACCTTGGAGGTTAAAAATCTTTATGATCATGAATAACAAGGGCCAAGAGGGTTTGAAGGCTTAGAAGCTAAACGAATTGAAGAAAATAAGTTTTGTCGAAAGTCAACAAGTTGGGAATGTTATAAGATATACTTTTGGGGTGATACTAGGGTGCATAAACTTATAAGGAATTTATGTTATGATTTATATTAGTCTTACGATAGTCATGTGTTATATTTTGAAGTCAAGCAAGTTGTGGAATAAAAGTTGGCAAAGGTCATCACAAGTTACTTCATAATTGTGCTGGAAATTAGGTCAAATATAGCGGAGGTTTCTCCCAATATAACTTGAATTACGTGATGATCAAAATATCAAATAATATCCACGAGTCTAGTTTCTAACGTATTAAACCGTTCATCGGTACGACATCGGAGTAGAGAGATATTTGCAGTTTCGTGAGACTACGCAGACTGCATAGGTGACAAGTAGGTGTGTCACTAATGCTTTTTGAGCAATAAATTTCGTGTGCTATATGAGGGATTTTTGGGACATATTTTATACCAAATTGAAGCTCTTGGAGTTTAATTTCCAACACTCTTAACCGTCATACGACATCTGGATAAAATGATATAAGCGTCAGAAGAAGGGTCAATGCTAGGTGCCAAGATAACACCTCTTTGACTTTTCAAAAGTTTATATATATATATATATATATATATATATATATATATATAGGTCTTAAATCGTCTTTATCTTCATTTTTCATAGAAAACGACCAGAGAACCCCCATAAACTTACCCTTAAGCTCTCTACAAGGGTTACAAAGAAGATTAACACCCTGGGTACGAAATCAAGAAGCGATAACATTAGAACGATCCCTACGATGCAAGTATTGCTATACCACCTCTCTTTTCCTTTGTATTTTGAGTTTTGGAAGGTAATTCATAGTTAATAACGCCTAATTTGTGTATTTATTCTCTTAAATATCAAGGAAGGTTGATAAATTCATTTCCTAATAGTTAAAACTCACGGGACGGTGATCGAAAGCTGGGAGTTCAATTTATTTCAATTTTAGTGGATTGTTTTGTAGTCCACTCGTGTTGGCCGATTATGTTGCTGATTTATGGATTAGAAGGAAAAATTCCATGGAGAAATTCCACATGTGATAGGGTAGTGGGCAGGTCGCTCGTCGCTGCAATTTCTGGCTAGTTGATAACTTGTTAATTGAGTGTTTTATGGTATATTTAGGGTTTGTGTTGTATTAATGGTCCCGAATTGTAGTTAGGTTGTTTTTGAATTGCTGATTGTATTGCTATGGTTGTTTTTGTTGGTATATGGTATTGGTGGAGGCCATTGTTACAAGGGAGATGCTTCCCAAATTTATATAAACGAGCTACTAGTTTAAGTTACGGGCTTAGCCTTTGCTCAGCACTGATTTTGAATCTCCTTATGCTATGGTAGATTGAGTTAAGTTGTTTGAAGAATTGTTTGGATGGTATTACAGACTCAACGGAGTTAAGATATGTTAAGGCTATCCTTTCTTTCCTTTTGGCATGATCCGTATGTTACAAACGAATGACCAAACTCGCAACTTCATAAATGACGCTATTCAAAGAAGTACTAGGGGTGCCTATGTTCTTGATTCCCCATGTGTCCTATTATTATAACTTTTGTTTATGGGTCTCAGAAAATACATAAGTTGATAACGTTTATCCGAAGGCATATTGATATTGCGACCTTCCGAGATATCTTATTGACTTACTTCATTATGCATTGCATTTACTTATATGTGTACATTGACCCATGACCAGATGGAGTTATATACACGTATATTATTTGTATATGGTGTATGGGAAAAGGTTACGGAGTTATATACGCACCACAATCTGATCAATTGGTAGATATTGATTATTTCGCTCACAGAGGCCGAGATGATATGATGGGATACCCTCAGAGGCTTGATGATGTTATATACGCATAAACCCATGCATGATATGACATTTATACGCATATTCATGACATTATAAATGTTTCATAATTCAAGGATCTATTCAGACTTACAAGTTGAGTTCTTTACTTCATGTTTCTTTCATGTCTTTATACTTCTTTCATGCCTTACATACTCGGTACTTTCTTTGTATAAACGCCTCTTTTGTTTGGAGACACTGTGTTTCATGCCCGTAAGTCTTGATAGGTAGGTTGATTTGAGCTCGGCATTTCATCCTCAGAGGGTCAGACAGTCTGAGCGCACTATTCAAATATTGGAGGATTTGCTTCGCGCATATGTTATAGACTTCGGGGATCGTGGGATCAATTCTTGCCACTTATGGAGTTTCCTACAACAACAGCTACCAGGCGAGCATTCAGATGGCTCCCTGTGAGGCATTATATGGTAGGCGGTGTCGGTCGCCAGTTGGATGGTTCGAGCCTGGGGGAGGCTCGGTTGTTGGGTACAAATTTGGTACAGGATACGTTGGATAAGGTTAGGATTATTCAGGATCGACTTCGCACAGCTCAGTCCAGACAGAAGAGTTATGTCGACCGTAGAGTTCGTGATGTTGCATTCATGGTCGGAGAGAGAACCCATGAAGGGAGTGAAGAGGTTCGGTAAGAAGGCCAAGTTGAGCCCTAGGTATATTGGTTCTTTTGAGATCTTTGAGAGAGTGGGGGAGGTGGCCTACAAGCTTACGTTGCTACCTCGCTTATCTGTATTTCACCCGGTGTTTTATGTTTCTATGCTCTATAAGTATCATGGTTATTCCTCCCATGTATTAGATTTCATCTGAGTACAAATGGACAAGGATTTGACTTATATTGATGAGCCGGTGGCCATCTTTCACAGGCAGGTATGTAAGCTAAGGTCCAAGAACATTGCTTCCGTGAAGGTTCAATGGAGGGGTCAACCAGTCGAAGAGGTGACTTGGAAGACCGAGCATGATATGTGTAGCCGTTATCCTCGCCTTTTCAGCACTTCAGGTATGTCTCAATACTCGTTCAAGGATGAATGTTTTTCTTAAAATGGGGAGGATGTAACGACCCGGCCGGTCATGTTGTAGCCCCGTTCCCCTACTTATTGTTGTGGTCATGTGACTTTCTGAGGTGGCTGGATTGGTTCCGGGAGGTTTCGGGGTGAATTGGGACACTTATTCCCAAAATTTGAAGCTTAAGCTCAAAGAGTTGACCGGAATTTGTTGGAATGGAGTTTTATTGGTTTCGATAGTTCCGCACAGTGATTTTGGACTTATGAGTATGTCTGTATATTGATTTGGAGGTCCGTAAGTTATTTTGGCTTGAGTTGGCAAAAATTGGAAGTTGAAGGTTTGGAAGGTTGAAAGGTTTGACCGAGAGTTGACTTTGTCGATATCGGGGTTGGATTTTAATTCCGAAAGTTGGAATAGGCCTCTTCTGTCATTTATGACTTGTGTGCAAAATTTGAGCTCATTCGGAGTGATTTGATATGATTCGGCATTAGTTTTAGAAGTCAAATGTTCATTAGTTCATTAGGCTTGAATTGGGGCTAAGTTCATAGTTTTGATGTTGTTTGATGTGTTATGGCCTCGAGTAAGTTCGTGTTGTATTTTGGGACTTGATGGTATATTTGGACGGGGTCCCGAGGGCCTCGGGAATTTCGAATTGAGTTCAGACCGTTTGTTCATGTGTTGGAACTGCTGGTTTCAATATTTCTAGTTTCCTTCTTCGCGTTCGCGATGAATAAGCCACTATCGCGTAGAGTCTTTGCTTTCAGATGGATTTTTTCTTTCCCGTTCGCGAAGAATAGGATGCGTTCGCTGAAAGTTTGGTGTTTGTGCATCGCGAACGCGTGTGAGGGATCGCGCTCGTGTAGAAGGAAGGAGGGGTTGTGTGGTGGCACACGTTATTGTTGACACCCAATTTTTTCCTTTTATACTTTAATTTGTCCCACTACGCTGCTATTTTTCTTTAAAATTTCATAATGATACTTATATTATTTTTATCTTATTCAAAGTATTATATGTTTAGTTTTTACCTTTATTATAATTTCTGCTACATGTTTTATTCATTTAATTTATATTCTCCAATAACATAAGGCATTGCAATTTATTTTAAACTTGTCCAAGTATATTTACATAAAGGTGCATTTATTTAAAGATATATTAATTCACTCACAAATTTTAGTTAAGTATCTGAACTACCTTTTGTTAATAAGGTTTTCATATTATTATCATTATATTATTAGTTTAATCCTATTATTATTAATATTATAGTATCATCATCATTGTTGTTGCTGTATAATAACAATAATAATAATTATTATTATTATTATTATTATTATTATTATTATTATTATTATTATTATTATTATTATTAGTATTAGTATTATTATTATTACGATTATTATTATTATTATTATTATTATTATTATTATTATTACAATTCTTATTCAAATAAGCCCAAAACCATTCGACCATTATATACCTGTCCAAATAGTAAAAATTGCACGGGGCGCCTTATTTGGTCGCCCCCATTTAACTTATACCCATTTTTTTAAGAACTTTTAACTTGTACCCACTTTTTGAATAACTTCAGCCCCATTTCTCCTCCTCCTTCCCCTCTTTCGTTTTCTTCTTCTTCTTCTTCTTCTTCTTCTTCTTCTTCTTTTCTTTCTTCTACTGCTGTTGATGCTGTTATGGAACTTCAGTTCATGGGATGATTGCCATAAATATTGTCACGACCAAAACTGATAGGCCGCGACGGGCACCGATACCTTACTCGACCGAGTACCAATGTAACGTATCTTTCTTATTACATTATCATATACACGTGACATACGGGCCTAATAGGCCAACATAATCCTTTACAAACTCAAAACATAGGCTGAAAAGGCCGTACAATCTTTCACGTATATGACATATGTCTACAAGCCTCTAAGAGTACATAAATGTCATAATGGTCGGGATAGAATCCCGACATACCAAACAATACCCGTCTAAATCATACTAACCAAACAAGCGACTCCGAAGCAAATGGAGCGCACCAACATCTTTCGCTGAGTTGATAGCCTACTTAGAGGGCTCTCGACCTGTCTATCAGGACCTGCAGGCATGAAACGCAGCGTCCCCATGCAAAAGGGACGTCAGTACGAATAATGTACTGAGTATGCAAGAAATGAAAATCAGTAAATAATAGACATGAGAGAGACATGGAGTAAGAGACTCGACATGTAAGTCTGAATAACTCTGTAAATTATGAAATACTTATAGTGTCATGCATATACGTATGAATGTCATGTCGTGCATAGGTATATGTTTCATAACATCATCAGCCTCTGAGGGCATCTCATCATATCATATTGGCCACTGTAGGCAAAATCATCATCGTATACTAGTTGATCAGGTGGTGGTGTGTATATAACTCCATAACCTTTCCCATATCCCATATACATATATATACATACATATATACGCGTATATAACGCCATTTGGGTATACATACATATATACGCGTATATAACGCCGTTTGAATCATATTCCAGCCACTGTGGGCAACATCATCATCATATACCAGCTGATCAGGTGGTGGTGCGTATATAACGCCGTAACCTTTTCCCATAACTCATATACATATATTTACATATATACACGTATATAACGCCATCTGGTCATGGGTCAATGCACATGTATTCAATGCATGAAAAGTATGTTAATAAAATCTTTCGGAGCTTCATAAGGCCATTTTACCTTTGAGTAATATCATAAAGTAAACTCTTTTCAACTTTCATATTTTTCTGAGACCCATGAACAGATGATAAAATATTATGACACATGAAAATTCAAGAACATAGATATCTCTAATACTTCTATGAATAGGGTCATTTATGGAATTTGTGCATTTGCACGTTTCGTTCGTATCACATGGATCATGCCAAAAGAAAGAAAGGAGGGCCTTAACATACCTGGAGTAGGGAAAAATTTGTATGATATTCTTGAAAAAGGTTGCACCGTAATCCTTTAGAATCACAAAATCTCACCTTACTACTGTGTTAATAAATCTCGTTTGGAATTGTTTTTTTTCAAGATTAATTTTCGTTGAAGCCAACATAGTTGTTGGAATCGTTCTTGATGGATTGAGATTTAACTTCTGTTCTTGGAATTGTTTGAATTAGGAAGAAAGCTTATAAGCTTACCTTGATTGATTTAAGGTCAATGAAGACCAGAACCCAAACTTTTTTAATGTTTTGGTAAACTTTTTTAAGCTTACCTTGATTGATTTAAGGTCATTTGTATGACACTTAGATGCCACCTTTCATTTTGTATCATGAAGCATATGAATTTGCATGGGGGGCTGCCACCTCATGCACTTAATCTCTATCCAATATAATCCCTTAATTAATTAGGTAATATCATGTTATCCAATAATTAACCAATCACCCACATAATTAAGAATTATCTCAAATTACTTAAAATACTACTCACTTTTACATACCTTGTACATCTTACTATCTTGGTCATGTAGTACCTTGTACGGCACTAGTACATAAATATCGGGTATTATAACCCAGACCGTATTTTATCCCAAATTGCCAAGCTTGACGAAAATTTACTTTATTCGATTTGCTTAACCTGTCCCCTTCACGAATTTACTCAGCACTTGTTTGAAATAGCATAATGCATATAATCTCCAAATAATCTTGTCTTTGAACTGAGGTCAATTATCTTACGGCAATTCCACGTATAATACTACAGGGTGTAACATCGTCGTAATATAATACTACAAGGCGTAATATCGACTTAATATTGCGGGGCGTAACAAATACGTTTATCAGATTATTTAAAAGCAAATTATAAATAATTACGTAAGTTAGTAGACAATAATTTATGAATATTTCCACGCACGTAAGTTAGTAGACAATGATAATTCTGTTCTTTTCACGTTTATTGTTTCCAAAATTTATGATTTAGATACTGTTGGCAATCTGATTTATGATAATTTATGATTTATTTATCTAGTATGTTAGAAAGCTTTTTCAAAAACTTCAGCTTATATAGTGCTGAAGTTTTTACAAATGAACTAAATAACTTCAGCTCTAGAGCTGAATTTTGCCAGTTACAAAACAAAAACTTCAACTCTAGAGCTGAAGTTTGCCAGTTACAAAATAAAAACTCCAGCTCTATAGCTGAAGTTCGCCAGTTACAAAACAAAAACTTCAGCACACTTGGTTCAGCACACTTGCTACTTCAGGCCCGTCTACTAGAATGCTGAAGTTTTGCGTGATTGCCTTTGTTACTTCAGTTCCGTATGCTGAGGTTATGCGAAAAAGCGGGTACACTTGCAATTTTATTTTGTAAAACGGGTACAAGTTAAAATATGACACAAAAAATGGGTATAAATGCAAACAAAACCATTCGACCATCATATCCCTGTCCAAATAGACCTCAAACCAATTCCAAGCCCAGATGAAATAGACTTCCTTGTCCATATCAAAACGAATACCTAAACTCTATTTTAGCACCCCATGTGACCCAGCAACCCAACAAACATTAACCCCAAATTAAACTCTTGCCAATTCCACCTGGTCAATGTCTCGTCGCCGGCAAATATGCCAACTCTCCTTTCTCGCTTCTTTCTTAAAATTTTCAATTTATTTCTCTATCCTTCTTTTTCTTACTTCTTTCCTTAATTCACTCCCCCCCCCGCCCATCAAGTCCGTCACGTAATTCATTTTCCTCATTTTGGAGCCAAGATTTTAGCTCCATTTTTGGCTAAGATCGCTATCGTAGTAGAGGATTCATGCGCTTTTCTTTCCATTTCGGCGTCCCTATAAACTTGGACAGGATATGAAGTAAGAGCTCTGATGTTCTCCGTTTTAATACTATTCTGATCTTTTAAAGTCCGCCAAATATTTTATTTTGACGGACTTTATTCTAGTACACTTGATTTCTCAAATTGAAACCCCAATCCCCTTTGATTGCTATGACTCACATTTTTCCGTGAGTATACGGTATGCATTTTGATTTTGTATACGGTCAAAATCGTGCTTGCTTAATTTTGTATGATTAATCGAGATCGGGATGACAGGTCAAGGTTCGATCTCACATTGTATCGAACTATGCCACGAAGATAGATTGCTAAGCTCATGAATCAGTGACCAATCAAGTCCGAGATCAGTTACAATCGAGATCGAGCAAGATGGAGATCGAACGAGATCGAAGGAAGCCTGCTGAGTCGAATAATGGAAAGCCGAGATATCCGTGATCGAGCAAGGATCATGGCAGAAATTTCGGCACATATCAAGTCAAGACCGGTTAATTATCCAATCACGGGATTTCCTTCTGTATTTAGAATTGTACTGTAAGTAGAATTCATCTACTATATAAAGGGGTTTCTAATCATTTTGTAATCATCATATTCACGCATAATAAAGCTATATTACTTTCTTAAGCATTCTTGCTCTGCTATTCAGTTCATATTTTGCAATTATACACTCAGTTGGTTCGAGAGCGATCTAGCTTGAGGGTCAAGCTGCACTTTATATTGGTTTGCTTTATTTTACAGTTAATTTCTAATATCAACTTTCATATTTCTCAGTTTGTACCAAGTGAAATCACGTATCCTTAAAACCATTTATAAATTTAATTGTTATCCGATTTTAAAGGTAAACAGTTCGGCGCCCACTGTGGGGATAAGGATAATAGTGATTGCATGGTACTAATTTTCATAACACACACTGCTTTACACTTGTTCTCGTAAGCGTTTTTGATTCTAGGATCAACATGTTGAACTCTCAAGCAGTACCCACACACGCCGACAATTGCCTTCGTTTTCATGGAGAAAACGACAACATAGCTTCCACAGGGAACGAAGTGCCTCAGATTGACCTCGAGGGAGTACCAATTGCAAACCCCATCAACGTCAGTTCCCATGTTGTCCTAAATGCAAATTTAGGTATCGACCCCGAAAACAGTGTCCGCGAAGACGTTTGATCAGCCGGTCAGAACACACCGGGCGGCGAAAACGGCGGAATCAGCCTTCGAATAATATTCAAAATGTTGCACGCTCAACAAGCTGCAATAACACAACTCCAAAATCAAAATCATGCACCGAGTAGGGCCGAACTCGAGCCATCACTGGAAGTTGTTCACAGGGCCGAACCAGTGTCGGGGAGGTCAAACATGAATGAATCGGGGGCCGACCCAACTATTATGAAAATGCTCGAAGAGCTGACAAACTGAATCGAATCAGGGGAAAAGAAGATTGAAGCGAATGATAAAAAATGGAAACATATAACTCCTGAGTTGATCAAATTTTGTGGGCACCACTGATTTTGAAGGGTTTGGATTCAAAGAAGTTCGTGCAAAAGCATTTTTCCACCGAGCACGGCTCCTAAGCCCATTCAGAAAATGCCAGAAATTCCCAATTATAATGGAACTACCGACCACAATGAGCATGTCACTTCTTACACATGCGCAATAAAGGGGAACGATTTAGAGGACGATGGGATTGATTCTGTACTGCTGAAGAAATTTGGAGAAACTTTATCAAAGGGGGCGATGATATTATCACGACCCAAATTTCCAACCGTCGGAATCGTGATGACGCCTAACATCATACTCGCTACGAAAGCCAATGTTAGAAGTTAAATAACCGTTTTCTTTTAAAATTAATAAGATATGAGTAAATAGTTTGCAATGAAGTGACAACAATTACAAAATTTAAATAAATATTGTTTAACCTTGAACTATTACTACCATCCAGAACTGGTATCACAATCCACGAACTCTCTATGAATAACTACAAATAGTGGTCTGAAAGAAAAGTACATCTGTCTCGAAAGAAAATAAAAGAGGAATGAAGATCATAGAAGGGGATGCAAGGGCCTGCGGATGCCTGAAGGACTACCTTGGATCTCCTGAATGAATGTCTGCAACTGACCTCTCGATCAGCCAGAATCAGCTCCAAAATCTGCACAGAAAGTGCAGAGTGCAGTATCAGTACAACCGACCTCATGTACTGGTAAGTGTCGAGCCTAACCTCAACGAGGTAGTGACGAGTCTATGACAGGCTTTTATATTATAACCTTCATACAGTTTATAATAAAGCAAAAAGGAAATGCGAAATAAAGTAGAACGATAACTTGCAAAAACTAGATACGGAACTCAATTATCTTGCTAGTACTCAGCTATAACCAATCCTGAAGAAAGCTTCAATACTACAGAATGAGATTTCAATATAAACAACACAATTAAACAACCAAATGATGCGGCGTGCATCCCGATCCCACCATATAATTGATAACCATATGATCATTCACCCTTATTCCTCCTTGTTGCGGCATGCAACTCGATCCCACCAGTCCACCATTATTACTCCTCAGCATGTCACCCTTATTCCTCCTGTTGCGGCGCCCGATCCCATCTATCCACCCTTATTACTCCTTGTTGCGGCGTGCAACCCGGTCCCACCAGACAATCATCAGTCACCCAATAAGTAAAAGTGTTTCACAATTTAGCTCAGAACTTTCCACAACATTTATGCCTCAAACCATTGTAAACGGATAACTATTAAATTAGAATTTCACCAATTAAAACTACACAGCGAGACCAACCAGAATATACCATGAAACACCGACAAACCAGCTTAAACCAATAGTGTATCATAATGAGAACACGGAACGACTAATACTTCCAAATAAGAGACAGCATTCAACAAAAATAATTAGGCATGTAAGTATCCATAGGCAAGAAGCAGTTAAGACAGGAAGATAATAAAATTGGGAACGGGGAAAGGAATATGCTAAACAGATAATTTGGTGGAACATAGGTACTCGTCACCTCACCTATATGCCACACACATGAAATTTCACATAGAAATTAAGTCAGGGATTCCAATCCCTCAAGTCGAAGTTAGACCAAACACTTACCTTAATCTGACGGCCAACTCAACATTCAATTATCGCTTTTCCTTTAGAGTTCACCTCCAACCCACTCATATCTAATCTTAATTAGTTCAATATCATTAATTATTGCTAAAGGAATTAGCTTTAGTACAAAATCATGGTTTCCTAAGTTTTTCCATCAAAAGACAAAAATCAACCCCGGCCATGCTTGGTCCAAACTCGAGGTTCGGACCAAAATACGTTTACACATTCTCCCCCAAGCCCGGATATACAATTGGTTTTGGAATTCGACCTTAATTAGAGGTCTAAATCCCCAAATTTCGAAATTCCTAAGTTCTACCCAAAAATCCCTAATTCTACCATGAAAATTCAAGATTCTAGGTTGGAATCTTGTAAAAAGTTGTAAAAGATTGAAAGGAATTAGTTAGGAATCACTTACCTATGATTTGGAGAAGTTATGGTCCTTGGAAAATCTCATGTGGAGGTTTAGGGTTCGAAAGAATTGAAGAATGGGTGAAAATCCCGTCTAAGTCCCTTTTACCCAGCTGCGGATATCGCATTTGCGACTAGATCTTCGTAATTGCGAACCTCGCAAATGCAAAGGGGTCATCACAAATGCGAGATCCTTTAAATTTTCTGATGCCTTCGCATTTGCGACAAATATGTCGCATTTGCGACTACTGGCCCATCGCATTTGCGGGAAGGAGGTCACATTTGCGATCATGGCCTTCCCCGGACACTCTTCGAAATTGCGAAGAAAATCTCGCATTTGCGAGAATCAAGCTGGCCCAATCTTCTTCGCAATTGCGATAAAAATCTCGCATTTACCAAGCTTGCTATGCTCGCATTTGCGAAGCCTGATCTCGAAATTGCGAGTTCAGAGGCCTGCATCAAACACCAGACACCAGCTATGTTTTTCTAAGTTCTAAACACTTGGTAGCCTATCCGAAACTCACCCGAACCCTGGGGGCTCCAAACCAAACATGCAAGCAAGTCTAAAAACAACATACAAACTTGCTCGTGCGATTAAATCACAAAAATAACACCTAAAACTATGGATTTAGCATCGAAACTCATGAATTTCTCAAGAACACTTCAAAATTACTATCTTCTTAACCGCACGTCCGAACCACGTCAAATAAACTCTGATTACCAAATTTCACAGATATGACTTAAATATTATAATAAACCTGTACCGGGCTCCGGAACCATAATACGGGCCCGATACTAACGAGTTCAAACATAAATCACTTTCTTCAATTCCTTTAAATTTCAGTCTAACAATTTTCATCAAAAATTCATTTCTCAAGTTAGGCACCTCGGAATTCGATTCCTGGCATACGCCCAAGTCCCATATTTTACGAAGGACCTCTAGGACCGCTGGAACACGGGTCCGGGTTCGTTTATTCAAAATATTGACCAAAGTCAATTAAAAATAAAGTTTAACTCTCAAAGATTATTATTTTACATATTTTCACATAACGGCTTTCTGGATTCACGCCTGGACTGCGCACGTTAATCGAGATGATTAAAAATAATGTTTTTAAGGCTAACGAGACCGGAATGGAGTCTTAAATCATAAGATGACCCTTTGGGTCATCACAGATATTGTACCATAATTTGCCGCCTAACTCCATTGATTCTTTTGCCATGCTCGCAGATTCCTTCGTCAAAGCACACGCCGGAGCCATAAAGGTCAAAACCAGGAAGTCAAACCTCTTCAAAGCGAAGAAGAAAGATAATGAGATTCTTAGAGAGTTCGTATCTCGGTTCCAAATGGAATGTATGGATCTACCCCGGTCGCAAATGATTGGGCCGTTCAGGCTTTCACTCAAGGCATGAATGTACGAATTCTGGTAGCCTCACAACAGTTGAAGTAAAACTTGATCGAATATCCAGCAGTAACCTGGGCCGATGTGCATAATCCGTACCAGTCAAAAATCAGGGTCGAGGATGACCAGTTGGGGCTCCCTCCGGGTCCGTTTATCCAAACAGGCTCATCGGCAAAGTTCAAATGGATATTCTCCAAGAACCACGGTCGAACAGAGATCAATATCAGTCATACGATAGAGATAAAAGAAACAACGGGCCTAGACGCAACCCCGTTCAAAGTAATAGAATAAATGATCGAGGAAAGATCTCCTGAGGGCTCATGAGTAAGAGTGGTTAAGACAGGAACGTCGAATCCAAAGAAGCACCTCGACTATCGAGAGTACAACTTCAACGTTGATACCTCAGCTATTGTACCAGCCATCAGACGCATCAAAGGCAACAAGTAGCCTCGACCTCCACAGACTGATCCGGCCCAGAGAAATCCAAATCAAATGTGCAAGTATCATGGCACCCATGGCCATAGAACATAAGATTGCAGACAGTTGATGGAGGAGGTATCCTGTTTGCTTAATGAGGGACATCTTCGAGAATTCTTGAGCGACCGGGTTAGGAACCACTTTAGAGATAAGGATGCAAACACGAAGAATGAATAAGAAGAACCACAACACGTAATTCACATGATCGTGGTGGGGTCGACATTCCACAGGGACCCATATTCAAGCACACCAAGGTGTCGATCACGAGAGAAAAGCAAACTCGGGACTATGGGGAGAAACCCGCCACTAAGGAGATATTTGCGGTCGACGAAGTGATGCCGGTATCGGCACTCTCATCAGCAAAGGGATCAGATTCGAAGGGAAAACATGAGGCCAAATAGCAACCACATACACGAGCCTCGACCCAATTGGAGTAGCAGAGGTGATCACGCTCAACTATGTCTAATAAAAGACTAAACGGGCGCTGCAAATATTATCCGGGGTATTACGCCCATAGTCGATCCCACAGGGAATTTACGTATCAATTAAGTATTTAAAATACTAAACTATTACTTAATCAATTTTCTAAAGACTTTTGAATATCAAGTGGTGATGTTTACTAAATCTAATAACAAAATAATAAACTAGCAATTAACTAACAATATAGTATAAACAATGATAATAAAGGTCTAAGGTTATGGTTTCCCTCGTTGATGAATTCTTTCTCGGATATTTCTTATAGTTTAATTAATCGTCTCTATCAATCATGAACACTCTATCTACCATAAATCTCTCTCAAGTAATTATGATAATTTACTAGACGCACTCTCTCAAGTTACGCTAGCTAGATTGCAATACAGTTCACTTTAGATTGCACCCTAGGTATCATTATCTCTAATCCAACCTCTAAACCCTTGGTTATGACTTTCGTCTATACTCCGGGATTGATGTTGTTCAAACAACTACCTAAATATGCAGTCTCTCTCGAGTAGATACATAATAAATAGGCACAGCTAATTGAGGGCCCTTTCAATCAACTACAACAAGAACGTAGTTGAAAAAATAGAGAATAATCACCAAAATATATTAATATCGCAATAAATTCATCCCCAACGGGTTCTACCAAAACCCTAGATTAAAGAAGTTATCTAGACATGTTCATACGAGTCAAACCCAAAATAAATTGCATAATTGAACTACAAAGTAATGAATAAAAGATGTAGAAATCAATGTTTTTGTCACTTCAATGGTTTCTTCTCTTCAAATCCTTCGTCTGCCTTTCGATCCTCATTAAGTTGTCTTTTTAGGAGTCTATTTATATGTTTAGGACAAACCCTAAATGTGTAGGAGACTTCTATTCCAACCGGGAAACACTTAAACTTGTCAAAACTCGGAATTGACCGAAACAGGGGCCTGGCGTTTGGAGCCAAACGCCCCCTTAAGGCCAGGGCAGGCCAGTCTTTAGGAGGAAAACGCCCCCCAATCGCCAGGGCCAGCCTGGCTTTAGGAGGCAAATGCCCCCCTAATGCCAGGTCCAACCTGGCTTTAGGAGGCAAATGCCTGGATAAAGCCAGGGTGTTCCCTCTTCGCCTTTCAAGCGTATGTTCGACGTATTTGCATCCATTTAGCTCGGTTTCCATCTCCAATTCACCTACACATGAAATAAACTCCATTATGCACATAAAAAGTGTATTTTTATCATTAATGCACATAAAATATAGGGCATATAACATGTTAAACCATGAATTCTAGCCTCGCATCAAGGGGACCAACGAGGACGATGACTATTGGATCCCTCAATCCTTCATAATTCCCGTTGACTCCGATGCCACCAAGTCGACGGTCGAAGAGCTTGAACAAGTCATACTGATCGAGTATCTGCCTGAACGAAAGGTATACCTAGGCACAGGCTTAACCCCCGAGCTCAGGAAAAAACTTATTCAATTCCTTTTAGATAACATGGATTGTTTTGCTTGGTCTCACCTCGATATGACAGGGATCCCACCGAAAATCACTACCCATAGATTAAGCCTGGACCCAAAGTTCCATCCAATAAAGAAAAAAAGAAGGCCCAGTCCGAGGTTAATCATGCATTCATCAAGGACGAGGTAACTAAACTTCTCAAAATAGGATCCATTCGGGAAGTAAAATATCCTGAATGGTTAACAAACATAGTGGTAGTCCATAAAAAGGGAAAATACGTAGAATGTGCGTAGATTATAATGAATTGAACAAAGCATGCCCTAAGGATTCCTTTCCTTTGCCTAGTATGAACGATGCCACGGCCGGCCACGAGATTCTCAGTTTTCTCGATGCCTACTCCGAGTATAACCAAATACAGATGAACCCGGAGGATCAGGAAAAGACCTCGTTTATCACTAATCATGGCACCTACTGTTATAATGTAATGCCGTTAAAACTAAAACATGTTGGTGCGACCTATCAAAGCCTAGTAAACTGAATGTTTGAAGAACAAATAGGAAAATCAATTGAGGTTTATATTGATGACATGTTAGTTAAGTCCTTGCGAATAGAGGACCATTTAAAGCATTTGCAGGAGACTTTCGATATACTGAGGAAGTACAATATGAAGCTCAACCCAGAAAAGTGTGCGTTCGGGGTTGGCTCAGACAAGTTTCTTGGCTTCATGGTATCCAATCGGGGGATATAGATCAACCCCGATAAAATCAAAGCTATCGAGGATATCACTGTCATAGATAATGTAAAGCCCGTACAGAGGCTAACGGGGCGCATAGTCGCCCTAGGGAGATTCATTTCGAGATCCTTAGATAGGAGCCACCGCATCTTCTCGCTGCTTAAGAAGAAGAGTAGTTTTGCATGGACTCTGAAATGCCAACAGGCCTTGGATGAGCTAAAGCGATATTTATTGAGCCCATCGCTGTTTCACACCCCGAAAGCGGACGAGCAACTTTACTTGTACTTGGCAGTCTTGGAAATAGTGATAAGTAAAGTCCTAGTCCGAGAAGAACAAGGTACGTAATTCCCTGTCTATTATGTTACTCGGACCTTAGGTGAGGCCGAAACCAGATATCCACACTTAAAAAAATTAGCGCTTGCCTTAATAAGTGCCTCTAGAAAATTAAAGCCATATTTTCAATGTCATCTGATATGTGTTGTAACAACTTATCCACTTCGAAATATTTTGCACAAACCTGAGCTTTCGGTTCGATTGGCCAAATGGGCCATAGAAATCAGTGGGTACGATATCAAATATCGACCCCGAACCGCTATCAAGTCTCAAATCTTGGCGGACTACGTGGCCGACTTATCGTCAGCTCTAGTACCCGAGGTTAAAAGAGGAATGTTAATAAAATCAGGTATGTCCTCGGGATTCTGGACCCTCTTTATGGATGGTGCTTCGAACGCGAAGGGATCTGGGCTGGGTATCGTACTAAAATCACCCACGGGTAATGTAGTTAGACAATTTATCAGGACTTTGAAATTAACTAACAATGAGGCCGAGTATGAGGCCATGATTGCAGGTGTCGAGTTGGCTAAAAGCTTGGGAGCAGAGGTCATCGAGGCCAAGTGTGATTCCCTCCTCGTGGTAACCCAAGTTAATAGGACTTCCGAAGTCCGATAAGACCGAATGCAGAGGTACTTGGATAAACTACAAGTAACTCTACATCGATTCAAGGAATGGACCTTGAAACATGTACCTCGAGAACAGAACAGCAAGGCCGACGCTCTTACAAATTTAGGCGAAGATGATGAGCTCAACTTGGGGACTGTCGTACAACTCATGAGATCGGTGATTGAAGAAGGTCACGCCGATATTAACTCCACAAATTTGACCTAGGACTGGAGAAACAAGTACATAGATTACTTAAAGAACGGAAAGCTTCCATCATATCTAAAGGAGTCGAGAGCTCTGCGCACGAAGGCAGCACAATTCACTTTGTCTGATGACGGAATGTTGTTTAGAAGGATATTCGATAGGCTATTGGAAATATGTTTAGGACCGAGAGACACCGAATACGTCCTTCAGAAAATTCACGCGGGCACTTGTGGAAATCATTCCGGTGCCGAATCGTTAGTCCACAAAGTAATCAAAGCAAGATATTATTGGATCGACATGGAGAAAGATTCAAAGGAATTCGTTCGAAAATGAGACAAATGCCAAACGTATGCACCAATGATTCACCAGCCCGGAGAGCAGCTCCATTCGGAGAACCTAGCATCAGTTTCCGATATGAAGCAGAATAATTAAATAACGAGGTCATTAATACGAGCCTAGAATTGTTGGATGAAAGACGCGAAGCCTCCCTCGTCCGATTGGCCGCACAAAAATAGTGGATCAAAAGGTACTACAATCGAAGAGCCAATCTTTGACATTTTAACATCGGGGACTTGGTTCTAAGAAAAGTCACCCTCAACACCCGAAATCCAAATGAAGGAAATTCTGGGTCCGAACTAGGAAGAACTGTACCAGGTTCTCGAAATCACCGGAAAAGGATCTTACAAGCTCGGCAGGATGAATGACGAAAAACTACCGAGCAATTGGAACGTATCGCTCTTAAAATGATACTACTGCTACGGTACGGCCCTTATATTTTCATTTATATTTTAAACTAACTCTTGAAGGTGTTCGACCAGAAACAATGATGGGTTTTTCGACACGAAGTCTTTAGGTCTGAAAGCATGCGTTGCACTCTTTTTCCCTTAGACCGATTTTGTCCCAAATGGGTTTTCCGGCGATGTTTTTAATGAGGCAACCATTGATCATGCTAACTTATAACAATTCAACAATATCCGAGGCTTCTTTACAATCAACCTCGAATACTTGGGGCATTTCCCTCGAATGTATACTTTGTTACGAGGAATTTACTTCATAGAAGAAGGGTATCGATAGGTTAAATTTGCAAGGGCCAACGGTCAAACGAACTGTGCCCGCGTAGGTTGCTCGAGCCCTGACACAAAAACAAGTACGCATGTATAATCATTTATAAATAGAAGTATCTTCCATTACCGTTATCTCTTGCCTTAGAAAAGTTTTCTACTTTATAATTTCATGCTCTCGAACTATTATGGAAACAGGCTTAAGGGTCGATCATAACCAGAGTTTGAATAATTATCCCCACACTCAGGGACTGCTGTTCAAAAAATAAATCCGAACAAGGTCGAATTACTAAAACTTCAAGGTCATAAGACCTTTTGGGCAACCTTCGATTTTAAAAGGTCACAGCTACCCATCGGGGACTGACACTTCAGGAAAGCTCGAAGTAAAACAGGAAAATAAGCCTAATGGGAAAATCCTGAACTAAGAGGCTACGGCCAAATTAACACGGTTCGGAGACGTCCGAATTTCGTTACAAAATAGGCCTTCGAATTTTATCATAACTGGTTAAAAAGGCTATCCCCGGCAAAATCATAAAAGGCTTCGATAATATGAAACCTCGAAAACTCTAACGGGTACAAATTTGTTCGAACTCTTGAACAAATCCTTATTTCATGCTAAGGCATTGCAAGTTTTGTAAATACAAAATGATAAAAAACTTTTTTTAAGACGAAAAGGGGAGAAAGCCATAAAATCTTTCTACAAAGGTCAGATCAACCTAATAAAAAATAACTATGCAAAATCCTGTGGGTTGTTTCTTCTTTGAGTTCGAGAGATCATCATCACTCAAATAAAAAACCTAAGGGTTACTTTACTTCGAGTTCGAGCAAGCACTCGCTTGATCGTAAAGCCTAAGGGCTATACTAGTTCGGTTTCAATCAAATTGTCTAAACCTCGAATACAACTTCATAAGGCAGAAGGAAAGAAAGTTTTTATATATATCAAAAACTATTTACAAGGGCAGCATGGCGAAATCATAATTCTATACAAAAGGCCGAAACGACCTTAAAATAAATACAAAGAAAAAGTACAAATCCAAAGGGCCTAGTCTTCTCCGGGAGCATAATCTTCACTTTTGGGGCCTTCTCCACTTTCGGACCCACTCATGCTCCCAGAATCGTCTTCATCAGGGAAGGACAACACTTTAGCTTCAGCTTCAAGCTCTTTAGCACTTTCAATCTCGGCCATGAGATCAAAGCAACGAGCGTGGATCTCCTCGAGAGTCTCCTTTCGAGACTGTCATTTAGCATGCTCGTTAACCCAGTTTACTTGAGTCTGAGAAGCCTCGGCAACCTCCTTCGTGGATCTCCGGTAGATGGCCACCATTGTTTCGGCATTAGCCTTGGTTGTTTCGACCTCCGATTTGGCCGCTGCAAGTTCTGTGACCAACTTCTCTCGATCGGAAGTTCCTGAACCAAACCGAGACTGGAACTCCTCAATTTTCTTGGCTTGCACCAAGGTTTTCTCTTTCGTACTTTGGAGTTGGTTTTAAGCCGAGGACAGTTGAGCTCGGGAAACCTCCTTTTCTGAGGCAAGTCGATCCATGTTTTTCTTTCACGCCACGGTCTCCCCCTTCACTATATCCACTTCCTCACAAACTCGCCCGATTATATCGAGATTTTGCTGGACCTGTGGGACCGAACTGTTAGCAACCACGTCCGAATCACTATCATTAACTTCTAAGATTCTTCTTACCTGCTCGGCCAGATCAGTTTGTTCTTTCTGAGCCGCTTCTAGCTCAGCAAGAAGGCCTTTTTCTTCCTTTTCTCTTTACTCACTGAGAAGCTTGAAGGCGTCTTTCTCCTCAGTGAGCCCTCGGATTTCGCCCTCATACCGGCTCAGCTTCCTTCGGGATCGGAAGAAAGCTCATGATGAAGCACTGAGGCCTACAAAAATGGAAAAGAAAGAATTATATAAAGGGAGAAAAATAAAGTATGAAAATTTCCATCGACAAAGAAAGTATGGACTTACCCGGTTAAGAGCCTGTTGGGCCTCGTTGAAGAGACAAGGTGCTCCCACCTCGTCAATCTGAGCTTGGTCTTCCTCTGTGACCAAACTTTGAAGGTAGCTAGCCACCCCTACAGGGGCATCAAGAACCCGGGCATCCTCCGGGACCGTGATAATTATTGTTCGCTTGCACCCGGGATTGACACTAGGGGTTGGGAACTGATTGGTCAGTGTAAAACTCGAGGAAGTCTCGCCCGAGCTCTTCTTCAAAACCTCCAAGACCGGTGACGTCTTCTACTCCAACAAAATAACCACGGAAAGGATCTTCCTCTCCATGGGCTCCTTCCTAGTGGCGAGTTTCTATGGCTTGAGCCGCGCATTTCATCGACTCAGAAAATGAAGGGAACGAGGGGGAATCCCCGATATCTACCCGAATTGGTCCTTTGGGGCACCGCCCCCATCTCGGGGAGCCTCGAGCCCGGTTTCTATAGCAAAATCCACCGCCTCCTCAACATCTTTCTCACCCCAAGGCGAAGCACCGTTGGCTCTTTCCGGCTTGGGGACTTCGACCGAAGTTCCCTGGATCTCGTCAGATTGGGGCAAGGCAACTTCACCGGCTCAATGACGCTTTGATTCTCGATGCCAGCCCACACACGGGCCACCATCCTAGAATTTTCCTCTTCTTCTTCCCTTAAACTTTGGACTGACTTTGAAGTCAGAGGGATAGCATTCCCCTTGAGTTTACGACTGACCCTCTTTCTGGATATTTGATCCTTGGAGTTCGGGGCCCTCTTTCTTTTGCTCTCCTTCATCGGCTTCAGTGTAAGTGGTGAGACTTCTTCATCACCGGATGGGGCCTCATCGTCGCATCCTTTACGAGTCCTGCAAAAGAAGAAATAAAGTGATATTGGGAAAATGAGTAAACAACAGTCAAATTATTAAGTCAGGAAAAAGGCTTACCGTGATTACTGGCCTTCCACCGGCCCATTGGAAAATCGCTCCATGCGCGTTCGACATGTGTTGATGTTGAAACCAGGCTTCTAACCCAACTCTCGAGGTGGGAAACTGTGCCCCGGCATCTAGGAAATGACTACATCAAGAAACACACTGATACAAAAGGATGAAGAAGTAAAAACATCGAGTAGAAATTAAGGATGGAGTACAATTACATTTTATATTCCAGTTCTTGGGAAATGGAATGCTCTCAGCCGGGATTAGGTACATGGTCTTCATTCGAATGAACCGGCCCATCTAGCCTCGGTCCTTATCTTCGTCAATACTCGAGATAGGCTCCTTGGTGGCTCGGCGTTGAAGCTTTATCAGACCACCTCGATAGATTCAATGGCTATACAACCTCATGAGGTGGTCGAGGGTGAAAGGGAGCCCATCAATTTTGCTCACAAAGAAGCAGAGCAGTATCATGATCCTCAAGAAAGAAGGGTGAATTTGGCCAAGGGTCACTTGGTATTTCTTGCAGGAGTCTATAATAACTGGATCGAGGGGACCCAACGTGAAGGGGTAAGTGTAAACACTAAGGAACCCCTCCACGTGGGTGGTGATCCCTTCTTCTGGTGCCGGCACAACCACCTCTTTGTTTACCCAGTTGCAGTCTATCTTTACGTAATCAAGGAGGCTTTCTGGTATCGAGCATATATATCTCGATACCAGCTCGCATCGACTAGGAATTGAGGAGGTTTCTCTACCTTAAAGTCGGAACCAATTACACACACCCTGGGAACAAACTCTTCAAGGCGTGGTTCAGCTGTTGGCTTCTCGCCGGCTGGCCGGGACGAGGAAGAGGTTTTTTTCTGAGAAACAGTTTTAGACGTTTTGGCCATTTAGTTTTTATGGGCAACGAAGAATAGAGATTGGAGTATTTGATGTTTTAGGAAGAGCAAGAAAACAAACACAAAGACATGAAGATTAGAAGCTTTGAATATGGCAAAGAACTATGGAGATTAGAATGAAGGAAATTGAAAATAAAGTTTGAAAGAGTGAAGAATGAGGTTATTTATTGGTTTTGCAATGACGGTTCAAAGCTGGTAGTGGCCGACCGACGACTGACGCACATTAAATGCCTAGAGAACTGTCCGACGGGACGTTTTGGTCACCTCTGCCACTTACGTCATGGTGCTTACATCATGATGAACCGAGGAAAAGCTCGAGGTCTCAATTCGTTTCTTGTCATTACTCTCCAAAAAACAAGGGGACTATCTGTATATGGTCAAAATCATGGTTAACCGAGACCGAAATGGCAGGTTAATGTTTGACCTCACATTGTATCGAACTATGACACGAAGATAGATTGTTAAGCTCATGAATCAGTGATCGATCAAGACCGAGACTAGTCATGATCGAGATCGAGCAAGATAGAAATCGAGCGAGATCGAAGGAAGCCTGCTGAGTCGAATAATGGAAATTCGAGATATCCATGATCGAGCAAGGATCATGGCAGAAATCTCGGCACATATCAAGTCAAGACCGGGTTAATTAGCTCATCAAGAGATTTCCTTTTGTATTAAGAATTGTACCGTAAGTAGAATTCTTTTACCATATAAAGGCGGTTCTAATCATTTTGTATTCATCATATCCACGTATAACAAAGCTATATTGCATTTTCTCTCTTAAGCATTCTTGTTCAGTTGTTCAGTTCATACTTTTCAATTATACACTCAGTCGGTTCGAGGGCGATCTAGCTCGAGGGCCAAGCTGCACTTTATATTGGTTTGCTTTATTTTTTACAGTTAATTTCTAATATCAGCTTTCATTTTTCTCAGTTTGTATCAAGTGAAATCACGTATCCTTAAAATCACTTATAAATTTAATTGTTATCCAATTTTAAGGGTAAACAGATTTATTTCCTTTATCCATATCTGATTTTTTGATTGCTGAATTGGAGACCCCAACGGCTATAAAGATTTCAATTATAAATACTGATAATTTTGGTGTTTTGGAGGGACTTCAAATTTTCGGGTTATCACTGCAAGTCACGCATATACTTTATACCTTACAATTTATAGCTCACAATTACACGCTGGGCTTCTGATCACTATCTTTTACTACTACGATAATCATCATTTAGTTTTGACCCAAAAAAAAAGATAATCATCATTTAGTCGCTACGTCTCTGCTTTACTGGCTGCACTTCTTTTAGGCAAAGTTCAGTTCTTTATACTCGCTTGACACAATCTTAACGCGTCGAGCTTGGGTATTGATTTCTTGCTGTTGCCGTTTAAGTCCTCTTTCTGCGATCACGAGTTTTGTTTGGCTTATTTATTGTTGTTGAAGCTCGATTCGTGAACCGGTAGTTGGGTCTCTGGTTTTCTTAGTAATTTGGCACTTCGCAAACTGGTTAGCTTCTTCTCGATACTATTTCTTAGTTTCTTTGTTATGTCAGTTAGGTATAAAGCAGTCGCTTTCGACACTGTTTCTTAGTTCCTTTGATGTGGTAGTTATGTGTAGCGTAGTCGTTTAAATTTTGTGTATGCTTGGACTGCCCGACTGCTTCAAGCATTCTGCTCAGAAGCGCACAGGTCCGTTCCTACTCCCTTTTCTTAAATCTTTGCCTTCTGTGTATATATCATATGTGCGGGGCTGCTTGACTTTTTGATTCTGTATGTGCCAGAAATCATTTTCTGAGATCCATCATGATTGAACTCATCTAATGACTTGAATTTTATTTATTTGTGACAAGTTTGAATGTATTATATGCCACTTAGACACCATGACATTAGGATTAGAGTAAATAAATTGGATTTGGAACTGTTAAATTCATGTTAATCTCATAAGTTTCAAGGTGATCTGATTGCCACACATGCTCAAGCTGCTTCGTTAAAATATGTGCACGCTACTCCATATGTCTCATATTATCAGTCGTGGTTATTAAAAATAGTTGTCTCAAATTATTTGTCATTTTAGAAGTTCAAGATAAAATTGATTACTTTTTTTCTTTTTTACTCTTAGTAATAATTATCCTTGAAGACTACAAACACCTCAATTATGCATAAATTTGTTCAAATACCAATGGAGAAAGATTAAATATTAAGACATAATAAGGGTAAAATAGTCAAAGTTCCATCCTAATTAATTTTTCTTAAGGGCTTATACAAGAAAATCATGACAAATAATATGAGATGGAGGGAGCATTTGCTTAAATAATATAAGAAGTCTGTTTGTGTTTATGCTGTTTTAACCTCACTAATTTGATAAATGTGTTTACCCTAAAATCTGAGTAACAATTAAACTTATATCGTGGTCTTAAAGATACGTAATTTAGTCCAATACTAAATGATAACAAAGAAGATAAATGGATAAGTTAAGTGAACAAGTTAAATCAAAACCAGTGTATGAGCGCCTCGACCTCGAGCTACGATGACCTCGAGGAACACTAGTATGAACAATAAAGTAAATGAAAATAAAGCTAAGGAATAATTCTGATGAGAAATGAGCGAAAGTAAATGTGTATATTCTTTGCCAATGATTGATGATGTTTACAAATGAATGGGATACCCTTTATATAATAGGGGAGTCCCAAATAAGGTACATTTTTATTTTTAGTAAGGAATCTAATTTGTACAGCTGTCTAAACGTCTAGTACGAATTCGTACAAATCTTTTACGGAATTTACGCCTTGATCTTTGTGCCATTACGAGAATCCCACCCATTCTGTTACAAACCTATAACGGCATTATCTCGGGGTAGGTCATGCCCGGCCTCGGTATCCATCGTGCACTTTGACCTTCGAGCCTTGCATTCTGTTATCAGGTTCGAGCTCGACCTACTGGGCTTGCCCGGTCCATTCTGTACTCGGGCTCGTCGATGCATCTTCGACCTTCGAAGAGGCCAAACGTCTCTTCTCTAAGGTAAGCCTTAACTCTTAACGTTGCAATTTATCTTTTCCCGCATTACTTTAACTAATAACTTCTTTCCTTTGTAGGCTTTTTCTAAGTTTAAGGCCGAGCTGAGCCAGTGTGAGGTTGAGCTGAATAAATCCTTGGGTGAAGGGAAGGCCTTGAGGCTCATTTGTAATAAAAATGACAAAGAGATCAAAGATCTTCGGGCAGAGTTAACCAAAGCTCGAGAATATGAGGCCGGGCTGGACAAGCAGGTAACTATTATTTTGAAAGAGTATGGCCTTCTCGTCCAAACTGTGAAAGCTAATACTTCGATGTCTCAACTGCAGCAAAAGGTGGATATGATGGGGAAACTTCCAGGCGAGGTTGAACGGGTTAATGTCGGGTGCAACCAATGGAAGGAAAACATGGACCGCCTTGCCGCGGGGAAGGAAGCTGCACTAACCAAACTAGCAGCGGCCGAGACTCAGCTTAGCAATGTCAAAGAGAGCAGTTCGGCCCAGGCCGAAAATATCGCCGAGCTCAAGGCCAAACTTGCCAAAACCAAAGCCGAGGTTGCTGAAGCCAGGGCTGAGGTCAAGAAGACTCAGATCACGCCTAATAAAATTGTTGCCGTGTATTTAAAGGAACCCGGAGCTTCTCAAATGGAGCTGAGGGAAGTTGTCGACCGAGAAACGCGAAGCAATGACTTGGCCAGGTGCCAATCTCGGAGAGAGACCCTCGAGGAGATTCACGCTAGAGACTTCGACCTCACTGAAGAGATTGCCCAAGCAAAGGCGGATGAAGTCGATGCCAGGTTTCTTATCTTCTCCTCCGATGATGATGGCGATGGTGAAGGAAAATAAGGCGAGTCCGATAATGAAGAGGGCCTCGAAGCAGAACCCATTCCCGATGAAGAAGCTTCCCCCGAGGGAGAAGCCGAACCCGAAGGAGAAGATGCTCCCGAAGGAGGAGTTGCTCCTGAGGTGTAGATAGGGATTTTTTCTTTCCATTTTGTATTTTCTCTTTTGTAGGGTACATATCACTTTTTTGAATATATAAAAGAAGAAATTTCTCTGAATTCCTTCTCAATATTTCTTGCTTTATAATTTTTTCGCAATAATTTCATTCTTCAAATAGTGTATTAGAGATTCTGTCTCGGATGGTTTCTTTGAAGTTGTCGTGGTTGAGTTCGAATAAGGTTTGAACCTTCGGGGCATATACCCATTGTGTCGAATGACAGGTCTTCGAGCCATGATCAAAATGTTTGTTTGGGCTCGGGGTAATCGAACCCTTGGGTTCAGATGGGGTGAGAACGGAGTCTCAAACCCTTAGTGTATCAGCCCTTAGGCTCTTTTATGTCGGGCCGTTATGGCCTCCTAGATATGGCTATCTATTTTCCCTTTTCGGCTAAAAAGACTTAGTAAAATTTTTTATGTTTGTGCCTTGGCACGCATCTTTTACCCATCGGGTCTTTTCGAGGGTTTAGTGTCGATCGGAACCCCTTTTGTTTGTAATGCCTTAACACAAGTTTGTGTGTAAGTGGTTTTGATACCTCTTGAGGTTTTCTCGAGGGATGATTTTATCGAAGCCCTTTGATTATTTTGTCGAGGGTAGCCTTTATTTAACCGGTTTTTCAAAGTATTTGAAGGCCTTTAGTTCATAGCGGAAGTCGGACGTCTTCGAACCACATCATTTCGGTCGTAGCCTTTTCATATGACCGTAGTCTTTAATATGGACATAGCCTTCGGGCATGTCTCTTGGACTTATTTCCCGATGTTCGAAATGTTAGTCCCCGAGTGTGATAGCCTTGGCCTTTACGTCGAGGGATGCCTCTTTGAGGTCTTACGAGTTGAAGTTTATATAACTCGAATGTGTTGACTGCCGATGGCAGTCCTCGAGTAGCCGAGGTGTATGTGTTTGGGCTCTTGAGCCTTTTGTCATATAGAATCATAAGTATGGAGCTCGTTAGAAAATTTCTTCAAGACACAAAGTGTTTAATATAGAAATGATGATTCTTTAAATAACTCATACATGCGTACATGTTTTGCCGTCGGGGCTCAGTTATTCTATATGGACACGATTCCTTTGACCGTTTGGCCCATTACAAAATTTTCCTATCAAGACCCTCTTAGGTATGAAGTATTCTCCTTGAAATGTTATTCCCCGAGGGTGATGCCCCCTAGTATTCGAGGTTTATTGAAAAGAAACCTTGGATACTGTTGAATTCCCCTTAGGTATCACATAGTTGTTGCCTCGTTAAAAACCTTGGAAAAAACCATTTGGGATAAAACCCAATCTAAGAAAAAAAGAGTGCAACGCATGCTTTAAAACCTAAGGTCTTCGCCTAGAAGGGTATCTCGACGTCTTCGATCGAACACCTGCAATGAGTTAGTCTCGGATACAAATGGAAAAGGGGGAAGATCATACCTTAGCAATAATATCGTTTGAGCAGTGATACATTCCAATTTCTTGGCAATTTTTCGCCTTCCATCGTGCTATGTTTGTAAGATCCTTTTCCGACGACTCTGATGACTCGATATGGTCCTTCCCAATTTGGGCCTAGTTTCCCTTCATTTGGGTCTCGAGTATTGAGGGTGACTTTCCTTAGAACTAAGTCCCAGAATCCGAAGTAACGAAGATTGTCCCTCCTGTTAATACCTCTCGATCCTTTGCTTTTGTGCAGCCATTCGAACAAGCGCAACTTCTCATTTTTCATCCAATAGTTCGAGGCTAGTGTTCATAGCCTCATGATTTGATTCCTCAGTTGCATGCTGAAACTTGACGCTAGGTTCCCCGACCTTGACTGGAATTAATTCTGCGGAAACGTACACCAAAGAGAATGGAGTTGCTCCTATGTTGGACTTTGATGTCGTTCGATATTCCCAAAGGACCTCGGGTAAAACCTCTCTCCATTTACCCTTAGCGTCACTCAATCTTTTCTTCAAGTTTTGAATAATAGTCTTTTTGTGGACTTGGTCTGGCCGTTTGCACTTGGGTGATATGACGTCGATAAGATCCTCTTTGTTTTTGTTCTTCGAGGAACTTTGTTACCTTGTTGCCGATGAATTTCTTCCCGTTATCACATACGATTTCAGCAGGTATCCCGAACTGACACACGATGTGATACCATATGAAGTCTATGACTTCTTTTTCTCTTACTTTCTCGAAGGCTTGTTCTTCCACCCATTTGGAAAAGTAGCCATTCATAAATAAAATGAATTTAGTTTTACCTGGTGTCGTTGGCAGGGGGCCGACGATATCCATCCCTCATTTCATGAATGGCAACGGGGATAGGACTGAATGGAGTTGTTCACCGGGCTGATGGACCATCGGTGCAAACCTTTGACATTTGTCGCATTTTTGAATCAACTCCTTAGTGTCTTTCTGCATGATATCCTAGTAATACCCAGCTCTAATAATTTTGTGAATCAAAGAGTCAGCGCCGGAGTGGTTCCCACAAGTGCCTTCGTGGATTTCTCGTAAAACATAATCGGTGTCCCCCGGTCCTAAGCATACCGCCAATGGTCCATCAAAGGTCCTCCTATACAACGTTCCGTTCTCATCTAATGTGAATCGGGCTGCTTTAGCTCGTAGGGCTCTCGACTCTTTAGGGTCCGGAGGGATCTTTCCGTGCTTCAAATACTCAACATATTTATTCCTCCAATTCCAAGTCAAACTTTTAGAGTTAATCTCAGCATGACCTTCCTCGACCACAGACCTCGACAATAGGACAACAGTCCCCGAGACAATATCATCTTCTTTTACTGGTGAGCCCAAATTCAGAAGTGCGTCGACCTTACTATTTTTCTCCCGAGGTATATGGTCCAACGTCCACTCCTTGAAGTGGTGAAATGTTACCTGTAACTTGTAGAAGTGTGTCGACCTTACTATTCTATCTTCTCGAACCTCGAAGCTTTTGTTCACTTGGTTCACCACCAACAGAGAGTCACACTTGGCCTCAATAACCTCTACTTCCAGGCTTTTGGCTAATTCGAGACTTGCAATAATGGCCTCGTACTCGGCCTCATTGTTAGTTAACCTAGAAGTTTTGATAGATTTTCTAATAGTGCTACCTATAGGTGGTCTCAAAATAATGCCGAGCCCGGACCCTTTCACGTTCGAGGCACCATCTGTGAAGAGGGCCCATACCCCTGATGATATACCCGACTTTAGTAGAAGTTCCTTTTTTCTACTTCGGGTACGAGGGTAGGTGTAAAGTCAGCCATGAAGTCTACTAGAATTTGAGACTTGATAGTCGTTCGGGGTTGATATTCAATATCGTGCCCACCGATTTCGATGGCCCATTTTGCCAATCGTCTCGACAACTCGGGCTTGTGCAAAACATTTTGAAGTGGATAAGTAGTTAACACACATATGGGGTGACATTGGAAATATGGCTTCAATTTTCTAGATGCACTTATTAATGCAAGTGCTAACTTCTCTAAATGCAGATACCTGGTTTCAGCATCTCTTAAGGTTTGACTGACATAATAAACAGGAAATTGTGTACCTTGCTCTTTACGAACTAGAACGCCACTTACCGTCACCTCGGACACAACCAAGTATAAGTATAGTTTCTCATCCACCTTCGGAGTATGAAGCAGAGGTGGGCTCGATAGGTACCGCTTTAATTCCTCCAACGCGTGCTGACATTCTGGAGTCCATACGAAATCATTCTTTTTTTTGATTAAGGAGAAGAACCTGTGACTCCGGTATGACGACCTCGAGATAAATCGGCCCAAAGCAACTATCCGTTCGGTTAGCCGTTGTACGACTTTCACACTGTCCACGATGGTGATCTCTTCGATTGCTTTAATTTTGTCGGGGTTGATCTCGATCCCCCTATTTGACACCATGAAACCCAGGAACTTGCCCGAGCTAACTCCGAAAGCGCATTTCTCGGGGTTGAGTTTCATGTTGTATTTTCTCAAAACCTCGAACGTTGCCTGCAAATGAGTCAAATGGTCCTCTGCGCACAGGGACTTAACTAGCATGTCGTCAATGTAAACTTCCATTGATTTACCTATTTGTTGCTCGAACAGTTTATTAACTAGGCATTGGTAAGTAGCTCCCGCATTTTTTACCCCGAAGGGAATTACATTGTAACAATATGTTCCATACTTGGTGATAAATCAGGTCTTTTCCTGGTCTTCCGGGTTCATTTGAATTTGATTGTACCCAGAGTAGGCATCGAGAAAGGTAAGGATCTCGTGGCCGGCTGTGGCGTCGATCATACGATCGATGTTAGGCAGTGGAAAAGAGTCTTTAGGGCATGCCTTGTTAAAATCCTTGTAATCGACGCACATTCTAAGTTTGTTTCCTTTTTTAGGAACTATGACCACATTGGCTAACCATTTAGGGTATTTCACTTCCCTAATGGAACCTATTTTGAGAAGTTTAGTTACCTCGTCCTTTATGAATGCATGCTTTACCTCGAACTGGGACCTTCTTTTTTGCTTCACCGGTTTAAACCTGGGGTCGAGACTTAGCCAATGTGTTGTTATCTCCGGTGGGATCCCTGTCATGTCCAAATGGGACCAAGCAAAACAATCTGTGTTATTGATAAGGGATTGAATGAGTTTTTTCCTGAGTTCGGGGGTTAATCTTGTTCCCAGGTATACCTTCCGTTCAGGCAGATGCTCAATCAATATCACCTGCTCCAGCTCCTCGATCTTGACTTTGTTGCATCTGATTCCTCGGGAACAACGAAAGATCGAGGGGTAAGGATATCCTCTTCCTCACCCTCGATTACCTGTTCCTCAAGCTCGATCGAGGCTAGGGACGGTGATTGCTATTTAGCCAACTGCTTGTCTTTGATGTTCGATTTTTCTGAAGTCGGATGTGCTGGTGTAAAATCATGAACTGCAAACATTTCTTTTGCTGCGTGTTGCTCCACATAAATTGTTTTCACACCATCTTTTGTTGGAAACTTCATCATTTGGTGAAGGGTCGATGGTACCTCCCTCATGTTATGAATCCACGGCCTTCCGAGCAATGCATTGTACCTCATGTCACCTTCGATGACATGAAATTTTGTGTCCTGTATGGTCCCGACTACGTTCACTGGTAGGATTATCTCTTCCTTTGTTGTTTCACTAGCCATGTTGAAGCTGTTTAGGACTCGAGATGCAGGTACAATTTGATCTAGCAGTCCGAGCTGCTCTATGACCCTCGACCTGATTATGTTTGCCGAACTACCTGGATCCACAAGAACACGTTTAACTTGAATTTTATTTAGTAAAATAGAAATTACTAGGGTGTCGTTGTGCGGATGACAGAGGCCTTCTATCTCCTCGTCGTTGAATGTAAGGGTGCCTTTGAGCATGTAGTCTCGGGTCCGTTTCTCTCTTGCAATCAACACTTTGGTGCGTTTGAAAATAGGTCCCTATGGGATGTCGACCCCACCAACGATCATGTGGATGATGTTGAGGTTCCTCTTGCTCATTCTTTCTATTGGCGTCTCTTTCCCTGAAGTAATTTTTAGCCCTGTCACTGAGGAATTCTCGAAGGTGACCTTTGTTGAACAATCGAGCTACCTCTTCTCTCAACTACCTGCAGTCCTCGGTCCTATGGCCATGTGTACCATGATATTTACACATTAAGTTAGGATTCCTTTGAGAAGGGTCAGTTTGTATAGGTCTGGGCCACCTAGTGTCTTGAATCCTCTCAATGGCCAAAACGATACCCGAGTCATCGACGCTAAAGTTGTACTATGATAATCAAGGTGCTTCTGCGGGTCCAGTGTGCTTATCAAATCTATTCTTGCTCATGAGTCCCCGAGGGTTTTGCCTGCGATCGATTCTTCGATCATTTCGGTATGAATCGCGTCCCGACCCGTTGTTCCTTCACTTTGCAGCATATGGCTGATATCGTTCCCTATTCGACCTCGGCTACATATTGGTATCCCTTGGGTCTTTCACTGCCAACCTGTTGGGATAAACTGAACCCGAGGGGGCTCCTAACATGTCGTCCTCGACCCTAATCTTTGATTGATATCGATTGTGCACGTCCGCCCAAGTTACGGCAGGATACTCAATCAGGTTTAACTTCAACTGCCGTGATGCTATCGAGCTCCGCTCGTTTAACCCCTGGGTGAAAGTTTGAACGACCCAATCATCGGAGACTGGAGGTAACTCCATTCGTTCCATATGAAATCGGGACACGAACTCCCTCAACATTTTGTTGTTCCATTGTTTAATCTTGAAGACGTCCGATTTACTCATTGCGACCTTTATAGCACCAGTATGTGCCTTTACAAATGAATCTTCCAACATGGCGAATGAATCAATAGAGTTCGGGGGCAAGTTGTGATACCAAATCATTGTTCCCTTAGATAAAGCTTCCCCAAATATTTTCAGCAAAATGGACTCGATCTTATCATCCTCTAAGTCGTTTCCCTTTATACCGCATGTATATGTAGTGATGTGTTCATTAGGATCGGTGGTCCCGTTGTATTAGGTAGGTCCGACATGTGAAACTTCTTTGGAATAGGCTTCGGGGCCGCGCTCGGGGGAAAAGGCTTTTGCACGAATTTTTTGTAGCCTTTCGAAGATTACTTGGAGGCTAACTCCCCCATCTCCTAGACCCTATGTTCATTGACCACTAGGTCGGACCTCCCCGCGTACACTTCCTCCGATGTCTGCACCTAAGTTTGCATTTAGAGCAATGCGCGAACCAACATCGACTGGCTCTGCAATTGGCACTACCCCGGGGTTAAGTGGTGGTACACCGGCCCCTGGAGCAACTACATTATCATTTTCCCCATGAAATCCGAGACCATCATTGCTGTATGGGGGTGTGTTTTGCGAGTTCGACATGTTTCAACCTGAAAATAAAGAATCTTTGACAAGAAAAAGTGTGAAAATAACGTGTGTTATCAAAACCAGCACTGGAATAATCACTATTATCTTTGGCCCTGTGGTGGGCGCCAAATTGTTTACCCTAAAATCTGAGTAACAATTAAACTTATATCGTACGTGATTTAGTCCAATACTAATTGATAACAAAGAAGATAAATAGATAATTTAAGTGAACAAGTTAAATCAAACCATTGTATGAGAGCCTCGACCTCGAGCTACGATGACCACAAGGAACACTAGTATGAACAGTAAAGTAAATGAAGGATAATAAAGCTAAGGAACAGTTCTGATGAGAAATGAACGAAAGTAAATGTGTATATTCTTTGCCAATAATTGATGATGTTTACAAATGAATGGGCTACCCTTTATATAATAGGGGAGTCCCAAATAAGGTACACTTCTATTTCTAGTAAGGAATCTAATTTGTACAGTTGTCTAACCGTCTAGTACGAATTCGTACAAATCCTTTCCGGAATTTACGCCTTGATTTTTGTGCCATTGCGGGAAACCTGCCCATTCTGTTACAAACCTATAACGACATTATCTCGGGGTAGGTCATGCCCGGCCTCGGTATCCATCGTGCACTTCGACCTTCGAGCCTTGCATTCCGTTATCAGGTTCGAGCTCGACCTACTGGGCTTGCCTGGTCCGTTCTGCACTCGGGCTCGAAGCGACCCCTCGATCCTATGAAATCGACCGTACCTGATTTCGACCGTATACAAAATGCTTAACCATCTACATAGCGTGTTGTAGGTTAAAGGGCTAATTCGCGATCAAATTTATGTCTACATGAACTTCAACCTATGCATGTTTTCTGTAATATCTGTTTCCTTGAGATGTAGAACATATGATCTCTGAGAATCCACTTTAGAATAGTAAGCATGTTTATATGCTTTCGTGGTAATGAGTGCAGATATATGTTGGTGAATTATTGTGATATTATTTGGTCATGTTTGAATGACTGAGCGTGATTTGAATATATAGAGGTCATGCTCATAGGATTAACAAGATAATTTTTATAAATAAGAAAACATGATAGCATGCCCTTAAGTTGTCCATGTAATGAGGTCACATTTCTGTTAACGTCAATAAAATTTGAATCACTGTTTTCTTCTTCCTTTGCTGGGTTTAAGTAGTTGAAAACATGAACAGTTAGAGATCATGTTCCTAGGATATCTCTTAGGACTTGATACACTTTTTTTAAACTAATAGAACATGAGGTCACCTAATACACATGTTGTGTGCAATTCTATGCATTTTCTGGCTGGTGTAACGTCGCAGGATATGGGAATATGGAGTTCAATTGGTTCATCTGGCAGATTTAAGAACTCATTCAGTTTTTTAGCCATTTTAAACTCGTGATCTGTAATAACTCTAATAACGATAGAATTAAAAAAAGTAAAAAACGAAATTTGCCTGCTATTGTTTGTTGTGCTCTCTGTTCCTTATTTGCTTTCAGACTTTCTCTTCAATTATCTATGACATGATTTATGATTTAATCAATCATCATTTTATAGGAATGATTAAAATAAAGTTGGATTTGCTCAAGCCTATATGTGTTAACTCCCTTTTATCTCTGTTTTACTAGATTTATAAAATAACATGATTGTTTTGACCTTGATTTGTTTTTGTAGAAGCCCAAAGTATTTGGACTTTATATTCCTTCTAATGGGAACTTCTAACTTTGTTCTAAATGTGCATAACTGGGGATTCAACTCCCCTTCATTTCTTCAAGTTTCTACTTGGATTAGAGACACTTGTCATGGTTAAAAATTAATGGATGAGATTTAAACCATGGTTAAAAGTATTTAATTCCTTCCTTTACCCATTCCCAAATAATATATTTTCTCTCTTAGCGCCAGAACTTCCCATAATTTATCCCTCTACGCACCAAAATACATCTGCTCTCAAGGAAATACCAAAAATCATGGTAGCAGAGAAAACCTTTCAGATTTTTACCGTAAAAGTCCAGTCCTTGAAGGTCATTGTTATGTTAAAAATCAATAGAGAAAAACACAACAAGCGAAAAAACAGAGAACAAGATAGCAAGCCGTGGAACTTCATTTTTCTGGAAATAACTGCTCTGAAATTCTCGCCATGTTCTTCTTTATACGTTAATTCTACTCCTTAGAAGTTATATACTTTTTTGTGCATTTCTTTTTGTGGCAATTGTCGAGTAAAAAATTGTATGCCATATGTTTGTGGAAATTACAAAGTCATGAACTTTTTGGTGTGGGAAGAATATACTGAAGCTTTTGATGTAGAATTTCGAAACTTAACTATTCTGTTCTTTGGCGTACTAGACTTTGACTTGAAAGCAAGTAATTTAAAAGTTTATCATTTTAACTTACAAATAAAATTGGATTTGAATATCTTATGAATCAAGGTTAATTGATTGTCAAACTAGTATAGTTATGCACCATTCTCTTTCATTATTGCTTGCTGAATTGTATCAATCAAATGCAAAATTTGGAGGTTAGCGCTGAGTATGCCTCATAATTACTTTATAAGTCAACTGTTAAGTAAAAGCTACTACAAAGTAAGTGCTCACTTATGATATGTGTCTTACTTGTAGATTTATGGAGATCCCATCTCAAAATGAACATATGGATGTTTCTCATTTATTTGAGCCAATAAAACTTGGATGGCATATGAATACTACAAAAAATATGCTGCTACAATTGGGTTTATTGTTAAAAAGGAATATGCAAACAAAAGTAAAGTCCACGGATATGTGACTTCGAGAAAATTTATATGTTATAAAGAAGGTTATAAAGGAAGTGACAAGCGAGAAGTGATGGTCAAGAAACCTAGAAAGGAAACTAGGACGGGTTGTTTAGCTCACATGGTCATAAGTCGTCAATCAAATGGGAAGTTTTCTGTCATTTCATTTGAAGAGAAGCACAATCATCCTCTCGTTCCTCCATCTCTGGCGCATATGCTGCCATCGCAAAGAAATATTAAATTTTTTCAAGCATATGAAATTGACTTATTGGATGATTCAGGAATATGTCCTAAATCATCTTTTGACTATGCTTCTCGTCTAGCTGGGGGAAGAGCTTCTTTAGGTTATACAAAGAGGGATCACATAAACTATCTTCGTGAAAAAGAAAAAAAAAAAGTCTAAAGTAGGGAGTGGCTCGTAGTTTGGTCGATTATTTTGAAAAAAAAGTAATAAAAGATCCATTTTTTCGATTTTCTTTACAATTGGATGATGATGGTTTGATAACAAATGTTTTCTGGGATGATGCTAAAATGATAAGGGATTTTCAAATATATGAAGATGTTGTATCATTTGACACAACATATAGAACAAATAAGGAGTATAGACCATTGGCTTTGTTTGTTGGATTAAATAATCATAGGGAAATGATTGTATTTGGTGCTGCCCTTTTATACGAAGAAAAAGCTGAAGCATTTGAATGGCTTTTTACTGTATTTTTTAGAGCTATGTATGCAAATAAGCCATAAACATTCATCACATATCAAGATCTTGCAATATGTTTTGCAGTCTCATTAGTGATGCCACAAACATATCATCGTCTATGTATATGGCACTTTGAACAAAATGCATTTAAACATCTTAATCATATATTTAGAGCTAATAAATCATTTCTGAGTGATTTTAGTAAATTGCTTTATTATTACGAGTATGAAGATGATTTTCTAAATGCATGGGAGGAAATGCTTGAGAAGTACGACGTTAAGGATAATAGTTGGTTGAAAAATAGCTTTGCTACAAGGGAAAAGTGGTCCATGACATTATGGCAGAAATATATTTTCAGCGGATATGCTTACATAATTGAGTGAAAGTTTTAATGGATCACTAAGGGGTTACTTGAAATCCGATTTAGATAATTGTACAGTTCTTTAAGCATTTTCAAAGAGCTGTTGATGATAAGCGTGCTAATGAAAGTAAATCAAATTTTGATATGACCAAACGAATATCTGTCTTGAAGGTTATGCTTCCTTTATTGATCCACGTGAGAGAAACATATACTGCAACCATATTTGATTTGTTCGAAAAGGAATGAGAAAAGTCACTGCTTGTATCTAGCTCTTTTGGTTTCCCAAGGATAGCGGTAGCTGGGGCAAAGCCCGCTCGTCCGAGAATCTCCATCTGCTCTAAGTGGGCGCGAGCTAGAATCCTTATGTCAGGGGGCGGCACGGAAGATTGGTCCGCTCCGAAAAGCTGAGTTTTTCGGTTCGCCCCCCCTATGTGGTCGGCCTTCTTACCAGTCTGCCTCCTTTCTTTTGATGGAATATATCAATACCCGAGCTCCAGCTTTGCTCCATTGTCAAAGGATCGTTTCGCTGGAATGCTTGCTTGAATATAGCTACTCCCATTAAAACACTTCATTTCTTCCACCTTCCCTGTACGAGTAGTGAAGTCCCGATCGGAGATCCATGGATCACAGACGGTACAAAAAAAGGTCTCCCCTATCCTTTAAAGCCTGATGGCTTTTCGGATTCTTTTTATAAAGAAAATATTGTTGGGATTTCAAAAACTCTTTGTTTTTGGGCTGAAAAAGCTCGTAGATTCTCAATACTCTTGATGCAATGGACTGACAGAGGGTGAAAGCCTAGAAGACGCCTGCCTCAAAACCAGTCATCGAGCCGCTCCTATATCTAACCACCGCTCACCCCGAGTCGTCGGCCTTCCCCAGCCCCCCTCGTCGCTTCTGGCGAAGCGCCCGCCTCCTCTTCAGACGTGTCCTCGACAACCTGGCGGTTCTTCGGTCTCCGCTTTTGGTTTCAGAGATCACTTTTCTCAGGCCAAGACCGCAGGAATCAAAAACAACTTTTTCTATTGTGATTTTTTTGGCGAGTTCGGTCAGGAGGGACAAAAGAGAGGTCTGTCCGGTTCTTGGGTCCGGTCGAGCCTCTTTGAAATTACATCCCTGCCCATTCCTTGAAAGCCTGTGAATACTAGAGCCAGTGAAACGGTAGCTACTAAAGCGTAAACTGCTATGGATGTCGCAGAGAGCATGTAGTAATAGTGAAGTGCCCAACAAAGGTAGTCTCTTGCAGTTGCAAATTGTTCGAATTTTCGGGTGTACATGTAAGTCACCTTGCAGACCTCCAAGCACCATGTCCGTTATTGTCTAATGCCACAACGAATACGGTATGTCATAATAATTATATTTTGTTCCTTGTGTAAGCTTATTTTTCTCTTTACTTGATAGAGATTGGGAGAAGGAAATTATTACTCATGGTATTCTTCAGAATTGTCTCAACATCTCATCGAAGTCTATCTCAACTCCTAAGAGTTAGTATACTTATTTTTGATGGTTTTATGTCCTTATTTTTTTAAATAATACTTCTCATATGAAGTATTTTACTTGCAGAATATTTCATTTCATAATTTAAACAAGTACTCTCAAGGTTGATCGCCAATATCATGAAAGAACGAAGGTTGCATAGCAGTATAACTCTATCAACACAAAGATGATTTCAGAACTTCTATTTATTCCAAAAAAAAAATCAGTGACTTTTTCCAGCGTTGGAGTATAGTTTATAAACTTCCATATGGAAAAATATAATTCTTTGTTATGACAAACATCAAAATCGCAGTAGAATTGAGATAATTCATGGTTCTGTTTATTAATTATTCTGACTTTTGTATTTCTGTGTTGTGAATAAGTAAGAAGATGAATGACTTTTGTGTTGGTGAATTTATCTTGTTGCACTCTTTCATTACTGAAGCAATTGAGCAGATGATCTACATTCCCTTTGAAAGTGGTCCAAGATTGGAACTTACTTTTATTATTTGTACCGTTCTTAAATTATTATCAAATGTTGGAACTTACTTCTATTATTTTTTATTTTTTAATTATTATGTTAGAAAATTTTGTAAGTGAAAAAATTAACTCGCGGAAAGAAAATTACTACTTTCGTAGAAGTGAAAAAAATTAACTCACGAAAGAAAATTACTACGAGAAAAAGAAGAAATCTTAGATAATCTATAGCTATAATTGTGGAATTGAAAAAAATATTATTTGGGAATGGATAAAGGAAGGAATTAAATACTTTAAACCATGGGTAGGGTTTTATTTTATTCAATTAAATTTCATCCATTAATTTCTAACCATGACAAGTGTCTCTAATCCAAGGAGGAACTTAGAGAAATGGAGAGACTATGAAATGGAGGGGAGTTGAATCCCATAACTGGAGTCATATATTTGTTGGACTTTGATCCAGTAGTGTTATATTGATATTTTCTAACTTATTCAAAATTTTATCCCGTTATTTTTATGTGATGACCCAAAGGGTCATCTTATAAATTAAGATTTCATTTCAGGTTCGTTAGCCTTAAAATGACTAATTTTATTTATCTCAATTTGTGTGCGCAGTTAGGGCGTGAAACCAGAAAGCTTTTATGTGAAAATATGAGAAATAATAATTTTTGAAATTTAAAATTTGGTTTTAGTTGACTTGGTTCAACATTTTTAGCAAATGGACCCGGATCTGTATTTCAACGATCCTGCAAGGTCCACAGTAAAATATGGGACTTGGGCGTATGCCCGGAATTGGATTCTGAGGTCCCTAGCCTTAGAAATTAATTTTTGAAAGAAATATTTTGCTGGGTTTTTAAGGAAATAAAGAAACGAATTAATGTTTGAACTCATTTGTATCGGGCCCGTATTTTTTCGGAGCCTAGTACAGGTTTGTTATGATGTTTAAGCCTTATCTGTGAAATTTGGTGAGAATCAGAATTTATTTGACGTGATTCGGACGTCCGGTTGAGAAATAGTGAAATTTGAGTGTTCTTGAGAAAAACGATGAGTTTTGAGGTTAAATTCATAGTTTCAGATGTTATTTTCATGATTTTTTGCACGAGCAAGTCCGTATGATGTTTTTAGACTTGCATGCATGTTTGGTTTGGAGCCCCGATGGCTCAGGTGAGTTTTGGGTAGGCTACGAGATGTTTTACACTTAAGAAATTATGTTGTCATGACTGTTTCTGGTGCGCAGGTAAATTGTTCTTCGCGTTCGCGTTGCTTCACTCGCGAACGCGTAGAGTAAAGTGCATTGGGGCCGTTTTTGTTCTATGTGAACGCGAAGCTCATGACGCGAACACGGAGCACTGGTGGGCTAAAGCTTCGCGAACGCGTCCAGGCCACGCGAGCACACTGTGTAAACGGGGCTTGGGGGAGGGTAGTTGCATTCTCTATGCGAAGGCGGCCACCTGGTCGCGAACGCGAAGGCCATTGGGCCTGACCCATCGCGAACGCGGCAGGCCCATCTCGAACGCAATGAAGACCTGCCCAGTCATCTAAAAACAGTTTTAAAACTCGGCCAGAACCTATTTTTCACCAATTTTCGAACTACAAAGACCTAGAGGCGATTTTCTTCACACAAATTCATCCTCAAAGTGTTGGTAAACAATTCTAAACTTGTCTCTTTCAATTACCCAATATTTTTCATCACTATTCAATCCAAAATCAAGAATTTTCATGGTAAAAATTGAGGGTTTTGGTAGAATTAGAGAATTTTGTTTAATCGAATTTTGACCTCGAATTGGGGTCGGATTTCGAAACTAATTGCATATTCGGGTTTGGTAGTGAATCGATAAATGAAATTTGGTCTGAACCCCGAGTTTGGACCAAGTGAACCGGGGTCGGGGTTTAATTTTTTTTGAGAAAACTTAGGAAACCAATGATTTTCAGTAAAGTTAGTTCCTTTAGCATAAATTAATGATATTAAACTAATTATGATTAGATTTGAGCGGGTTAGAGGCAAATTCAAAAGAAAAAGCGGTAATTGAGCAGTGAGTGGCCTGCGAATTTGAGGTAAGTGCTTGATTTAACCTTGAGTTGAGGGAATAGGAAATCCCCAACTTAATTGCTATGTGAAATAACATTTGTGTGGTGTATAGGTGAGGTGACGAGTATCTATGCACCCCCAAATTATCTACTTAACATGATCCCTTTCCCTATTTCCAATTATTTGCTTACAAGCTTAATGGTTTCATGATCATTGAGGTTTATATGTCGATTTGGATTCGTTAACTTAACTGGTTGGTTTCGTAGTGAAATGATAATTGATGAAGTTTATGAGTTTTACAGCTTCTGTTTACAATTGTTGATACAAAAATATTGTGAAAGGCTTGGCCTGAATTGTGAAAGTTTTCGTAAATAAACTGATATGATATGTCTGTGGGAGCAGGTTGCACGCTGCAACAAGGAGTCATAAGAGTGGACAGGTGGGATCGGATTGCACTATGCAACAAGAGAAATAAGGGTGATATATGTATAGGGAGGAGCAATAAGGGTGGGCAGATGGGAGCGGGTTGCGCGCCGCAACAAGGAGCGATAAGGGAGAATATTTGTGTTTTACTGATTCTCAAAAAGAAGGATTTGGAAAACTCCGGTTTTATTAAAATGATTTTCATACTCTGATTTTTACTGTGATTTAAATCGAAACTTGGAAATTTGAGGAGTTGATTATAGCTGATATCTGAAAAGAATTATCCGAGTTGTTTTATTTATTGTTGCAAGTTACTAGTTATTTAGTTTATTATTATTTTTTTTTTTCTTGCTTTATTATATATTGTTCACAGGTTATATTGTTAATGACCCGCCGTAGCCTCGTCACTACTTCGTCGAGGTTAGGCTCGGCACTTACTCAGTACATGGGGTCGGTTGTAATGATACTACACTGCACTCTTTTGTGCAGCTCCAGGTACCGTCCAGAGTTAGGAGATTTTAGTAGCTGACATCATCGTTCGGAGATATGAGGTAGATATGCTGGCGTTCGCAGACTCCTGAAGTCTTCGCTCATTTTTATAGACACTGTTTTATTACATTCATAAACAAATATATAATTCTTTCAGCCTATTATTTGTAGTACTCTTTAGTAGTTCGTGAATTGTGACACCAGATCCTGGGTAGTTATGTAGTTGGTCTTAGTTCGTGGTTCGTTTCATCATATCGAATATTATTCCTAATTACATTTATTGGAAATTATTAGATTTAGTTTATTTTAAATTGTCTGATTGTGTTTAAGTAAATATTCAAAGGAAAATGGCTAATCAAGTTCTAACATTGGCTTGCCTAGCAAGTATGGTGTTAGGCGCCATCACGATCCCGTGGGTTGGGAATTTGGATCGTGACAAGTTGGTATCAGAGCCCTAGGTTTCATAGGCCTCACAATTCAAGAACAAGCTTGATAGAGTCTGAGGGTCTGGTAAGGAGACGTCTGTACTTATCTCTCATAGGCTATGAAGTTAGGAACAAACTCAGCTTTTATTTCTACTCTGTCGTGCGATCCTTGGTATCTCAAATGCTGATTGAACTCTTCTACTCTCTCGCAGATGGCGATAACACGTGCTTCTTCTTCCTCTGACCAACAACCCGATCTTCCAACAGCAGCAGCTCCTATTAGGGGCAGAGGCCGAGGCCACGTTAGGGGCCGAGGCAGGGGAAGGACTCAGCCCGTTGTACTGCAGCCCAACTGCGGAGCCCCAGATTGAGATTCATAGGGGGGGCTCCAGCTCAAACCGTTCCATCTGGACTATCTCAGGTCCTAGAGGGGTTTATTGCTACCCCGATGCTTCAGGATGCTTTGGTCTGATTAGTGGGCCTTATGGAGAGTGTAGCCTAGACTGGCGCACTCCCTGTTGCAGCAGCCGCATCTCAGGCTGGAGGAAGGGTCTAGACTCCTGTTACCCACACTCCTGATCAGACTACTCCTCCGATTCAGACCCGAGCAGCCAAACCAGTTGGAGTAGTTCAGACAGTTGCTGCAGCCTCGATTACTGAGGGGGAAGCTATGACTTCCGATGCTTTGTGGAGATTGGACAGGTTCATCAAGCTTTTCCCTGTTCACTTCAGTGGTGCTACTTCAGAGGATCCTCAAGAATATCTGGACAGCTGTCATGAGGTTCTTTGTAATATGGGTATTTTGGAGACCAATGGGGTCGACTTCCCCGTGTTTCAAATGACTGGTTCCGCCAAGAAATGGTGGAGGGATTATCTGTTGACTAGACAAGCTAGGTCACCTGCTTTGATTTGGGGTCAGTTTTCTCACCTCTTTTTGGAGAAATATTTGCCTATCACTACCAGAGAAGAGAAGCGTCGTCAGTTTGAGCGTCTTCAGTAGGGTGGCATGACATTTACCCAGTATGAGAATCGTTTTGTGGATTTGGCTCGGCATGTTATTCTTTTATTGCCCATACAGAGAGATAGGGTTAGGAGATTTATTGAGGGCCTTGCTCAGCCCATCAGGTTGCATATGGCTAAGGAGACAGGGACTGAGATTTCATTTCAGGATGCGGCCAATGTGGCCAGGAGAGTTGAGACGGTTCTCGGGATGGGAGGTCAGGGGTCAGACAAGAGACCTCCGGTAGATTTAGTGGTGCCTCGTCTGGAGGTGGAGATACTTAGGGCAAGGCCATTCTTTCAAGCCATTTAATTCAACACTTCAAATGTCCCATGGTGCCTCAGGTGGTCGTGGCTCTTACTTGCCTTTTTCTGATCAGTCAGCCCCTATCAGAGCATCTCCTCTTTAGAGTTATTATCGTGGTCAACCGGTTCTTCAGGGTCAGCCTTAGTATCAGGATGGGTGTTATGAGTGTGGTGAGTATGGGCACATTCGGAGATCATGTCCTAAATTTTTGGGTAATCAACCTTAGTACCAGAATTCTCGTGCTTTAGTTCCGGCACCACCTACAGCACCACCTGCCCAATCAGCTAGGGGTAGGGTTCAGGTCGTCAGAGGTAGAGGTCAGAATGTTAGAGGTGAAGGTCAGCATGCTAGAGGTGGAGGCCAGCCCGCTAGAGGTGGCGGCCAGCCTATTAGAGGTGGAGGACCACTTGTCAAAGGTCCTCTCGATGACGCAGTTCAGGGTGGTGGGGCCCATCCCCGATTATATACATTTCTAGCCAGACTCGAGGCGAAGTCCTTCGATGCAGTTATCACAGGTACCATTTCAGTTTTTAATAAAGTTGCTTCAGTTTTGTTTGATCCGAGGTCTACTTATTTTTATGTGTCATCCTATTTTTCCTCGTATTTGGTTGTACCCCGCGATTCTTTGAGTGTCCCTGTTTATGTGTCTAAGCCAGTGGGGGATGCTTTTGTTATAGACCGTGTATATCGCTCGTGTGTTGTCATTATTGAGGGTCTTGAAACTGGAGTAGACCTTTTGCTTCTTGAAATGGTCGATTTTGATTTCATATTGGGCATGGATTGTTTGTCACCTTATTATTCCATCTTGGATTGTCATGCCAAGACAGTTACTTTAGCTTTGCCGGGATTGCCTCGATTAGAATGGAAAGGGACTCCTGGTCATTCTCCCAGCAGAGTGATTTCTTATGCCAAGGCTCGTCGTATGGTTGAGAAGGGATGTTTGGCTTATTTGGCTCATATTCGTTATTCAGATGCCGAGATTTCCTTAATAGAGTCAGTGCCTATTTTTCGGGAGTTTCTCGAAGTGTTTCCTGCAGACCTGCCGGGGATGCCACCCGACATGGATATCGATTTTTGTATTGATGGTTCTCCAGGCACTCAGCCCATTTCTATTCCTCCATACAGGATGGCCCCGCCAGAATTGAAAGAACATTTGCAAGACATGCTTGATAAAGGTTTCGTCAGGCCTAATGTCTCGCACTGGGGTGCACCGATTTTATTCGTAAAGAAGAAGGATGGATCGATGAGAATGTGAATAGATTACCAGTAGTTGAATAAAATTACTATAAAAAATAAGTATCCATTGCCGAGAATTGATAATTTATTTGATCAGATTCAGGGTGCCAGTGTGTTCTCAAAAATTGATCTGAGATCGGGCTACCATAAGTTGAAGATTAGGGTGTCCGATGTTCCTAAAACAGCCTTTCGGACAAAGTATTGCACTATGAATTTTTGGTGATGTATTTTGGCTTGACTAATGCCCCAGTAGCCTTTATGGATTTGATGAATCGAGTTTCAAGCCTTATCTGGATTCCTTCGTAATTGTGTTCATTGATGATATTATTATATACTCCCGCAGTCGGGAGGAGCATGAACAGCACCTCCGTATAGCACTCTAGAATTTGTGGGATAATCAATTGTATGCAAAATTTTCAAAGTGTGAATTCTGGTTAGATTCAGTAGCTTTCTTAGGTCACATCGTATCAGCAGAGGGTATTCAGGTAGATTCTAAGAAGATAGTGGCAGTCAAGAACTGGCCTAGACCCACTTCAGCCACGAAAATCAGGAGCTTCTTGGGTTTAGCAGGATACTACCGTTGTTTTGTGGAGGGGTTCTCATCTATAGCAGCCCCGATGACGAGATTGACTTAGAAGGGTTCCCCATTTAAATGGTCGGATGAGTGTGGGGTGAGCTTTCAGAAGCTCAAGACAACCTTGACTTCAGAACTTGTATTGGTGTTACCTTGAGGTTCAGGATCTTTCATGGTATATTGTGATGCTTCCTGTGTTGGGTTTGGAGCGGTATTGATGCAAGAGGGAAGGGTGATAGCATATGTATCTCGGCAGTTAAAGATTCATGAGAAGCCATGACTTAGAGTTGGCAGCCATTGTTCATGCATTGAAAACATGGAGTCACTATCTTTATGGCGTGCCATGTGAGGTTTACACGGATCATCGTAGCCTTCAGTACTTGTTTAAGCAAAAGGATCTTAATTTGAGACAGAGAAGATGGCTAGAGTTATTGAAAGATTATGACGTCACTATATTGTATCATCCAGGGAAGGCCAATGTGGTGGCCGATGCATTGAGTAGGAAGGCAGTGAGTATGGGCAGCCTTGCATTTATTCCAGTCGGATAGAGGCTGTTAGCTTTAGACATTCTGACTTTAGCTAATCAGTTCGTGAGGTTGGATATTTCACCCAGCCATGTTCTAGCTTGTACAGTTGCTCGGTCTTCCTTATTTGAGCGTATCAGAGATCGACAAGATGATGACCCGCACTTGATGGTCCTTAGGGACACCGTTCGACACGGTGGTGCTAAGAAGGTTATAGTTGGAGATGATGGTGTTTTGAGGATGCAGGGTCGTATATGTGTGTCTAATGTTGATGGCCTTCGTGAGTTGATTCTTGAAGAAGCTCACAGTTCTAAGTATTCTATTCACCCGGGTGCTACCAAGATGTACCAGGATATTGGTGGTGAAGGATGAAAAAGGATATTGTTGCTTATGTGGCTCGTTGTTTGAATTGCCAACAGGTGAAATATGAGCATGAGAGACCCGTTGGTTTACTTCAGCAGATAGAGATTCCTGAGTGGAAGTGGGAGCGTATCACTATGAACTTCGTTGTTGGACTCCCACGTATTCAGAGGAAGTTCGACGATGTTTGAGTTATTTTGGATAGGATGACTAAATCAGCACATTTCATTCCAGTGGCAAGTACTTGCACTTCGGAGCGGTTGGCAAAGATATATGTTCGAGAGATTGTTCACCTTCACGGTCTGCCTGTGTCTATTATTTCTGATCGAGGTACGCAGTTTACCTTGCACTTTTGGAGGGCAGTTCAACGAGAGTTGGGTATCCGAGTTGAGTTGAGAACAACATTTCATCCTCAGACGGACGAACAGTCCGAGCGTACTATTCAGATCTTGGGGGATATGCTTCGCGCTTGTGTAATTGATTTTGGGGGTTCTTGGGATCAATTCTTGTCGTTAGCAGAGTTGGCCTACAATAATAGTTATCACTCGAGCATTCAGATGGCTCTCCATGAGGCATTATATGGTAGATGGTGTACATCACCAGTTGGGTGGTTTGAGCCGGGAGAGGCTCGGTTATTGGGTACAGACTTAGTTTAGGAGACCTTAGATAAGTTCAAGATTATTTAGGATCGACTTCGTGCAGCTCAGTCTAGGAAAATGAGTTACACCGACCGTAAGGTTCTTGATGTGGCATTCATGGTTGGGGAGAGGGTATTACTTCGGGTATCGCCCATGAAGGGTGTTATGAGATTTGGGAAGAAGAGTAAGTTGATCCATAGGTATATCGTGCCATTTGAAATTCTTGATAGAGTGGGGGAGGTGGCTTATAGGCTTGCGTTGCCTCCAGGGTTATCCTCAGTTAATCCGGTAATTCATGTATCTATGCTCCAGAAATATCATGGTGACCCATCCCACGTGTTGGATTTCAGCTCTGTCCAATTGGACAAAGATTTGACTTATGAGGAGGAGCAGGTAACCATTATAGACCGGCAGGTTCGTCAGTTGAGATCAAAGAGTTACCCTTCAGTTCGAGTGTGGTGGAGAGGTCAGCCTGTTGAGGCAGCTACTTGGGGTCCGAGTCGGACATGCAGAGTAGATATGCCCACTTGTTTGCCAGTTCAGGTAATTTTCTATGTATGTTCGAGGACGAACGTTTGTTTTAGAGGTGAAAATTGTAGAATTTAAAATTTGGTTTTAGTTGACTTAGTTCAACATTTTTAACAAACATACCCAGATCTGTTTTCCGACGATACCAGGAGGTCCGCAGTAAAATATGGGACTTGGGCGTATGCCCGGAATTGGATTCCGAGGTCCCTAGCCTTAGAAATCAATTTTTGAAAGAAGTTATTTTGCTGGATTTTTAAGGAAATAAAGAAGTGAATTAATGTTTGAACTCATTGGTATCGGGCCCGTATTTTAGTTCCGGAGCCCAGTACAGATTTGTTATCATGTTTAAGCCTTATCTTTGAAATTTAGTGAGAATTGGAATTTATTTGACGTGATTCGGTCGTTCGGTTGTGAAATAGTGAAATTTGAATGTTCTTGAGAAACATGATGAGTATTGAGGTTAAATTCATAGTTTTAGATGTTATTTTCATGATTTGATCGCACGAGGAGGTCCGTGTGATGTTTTTAGACTTGCATGCATGTTTGGTTTGGAACCCCGGGGGCTTGGGTGAGTTTTGGGTAGGCTACGAGATGTTTTACACTTAAGAAATTATGTTGTCATGACTTTTTCTGGTGTGCAGGTAAATTGTTCTTCGCGTTCGCGTTGCTTCACTCGCGAACGCGGAGCTCAGGACGCGAAGGCGGAGCACTTGTGGGCTAAAGCTTCGCGAACGCGTCTAGGCCACGCGAGCGCACTGTGTAAACGGGACTTGGGGGAGGGTAGTTGCATTTCTCTATGCGAACGCTGCCACCCGGTCGCTAATGCGAAGGCCATTGGGCCTGACCCATCGCGAACGCGGCAGGCCCATCGCGAACGCGATGAAGGCCTGCCTAGTCATATAAAAACAGTTTTAAAACTCGGGCAGAACCTATGTTTCACCAATTTTCGAACTACAAAGACCTAGAGGTGATTTTCTTCACACAAATTCATCCCTAAAGTATTGGTAAACAATTTTAAACTTGTCTCTTTCAATTACCCAATGTTTTTCATAACTTTTCAATCCAAAATCAAGAATTTTCATGGTAAAAATTGAGGGTTTGGGTAGAATTAGGGAATTTTATAAAAATTAAATTTTGACCTCGAAATGGGGTCAGATTCCGAAACTAATTGCATATTCGGGTTCGGGGGTGAATGGGTAAACGAAATTTTGGACCAAGCGAGCCCGGGGTCGGAGTTTAACGTTTATTGAGAAAGCTTAGGAAAACAATGATTTTTCAGTAAAGGTAGTTCCTTTAGCATAAATTAATGATATTAAACTAATTATATATATTTGAGTAGGTTAGAGGCAAATTCGAAAGGAAAAACGATAATTGAGCAGTGAGTGGCTTGCGAGTTTGAGGTAAGTGCTTGGTTTAACCTTGACTTGAGGGAATAAAAAATTTCCAACTTAATTGCTATGTGAAATTACATGTGTGTGGTGTATATATGAGGTGACGAGCATCTATACACCCCCATATTATCTGCTTAACATGATCCCTTTCCCCGTTTCTTATTATTTGCTTCCGGGCTTAATTGTTTCATGATCATTGAGGTTTATATGTCGATTTGGATTCGTTAAGTTATTGTTAAATATTATTTCTAGTATTTTGGAAGTGTTGGTTGTTCTCTTAGTTTTGTTATGTTACATAAGGATGAGCTGGATGTTAGTGTTATGATATGTATATAATTTCCGGTTGGTTTCGTTGTGAAATGATAATTGATGAAGTTTATGAGTTTTACAGCTTCTGTTTAAAATTGTTGATACAAAAATATTGTGAAAGACTTGGCCTGAATTGTGAAAATTTTCGTAAATAAACTGATATGATACGTCTGGTGGGAGCGATTGCACGCCACAACAAGGAGTGATAAGGGTGGACAGGTGGAATCAGGTTGCACGCCGCAACAGGAGAAATAAGGGTGATAGATAGATAAAGAGGAGCAATAAGATGGACAGGTGGGACCGAGTTGCGCGCCGCAACAAGGAGCGATATGGGAGAATATTTGTGTTTTACTGATTTTCAAAAATAAGGATTTGGAAAACTCTGGCTTTATTAAAAAGGTTTTCATACTCTGACTTTTACTGTGATTTAAATCGAAACTTTGAAATTTGAGGAGTTGATTATAGCTGATATCTGAAAAGAATTATCTGAGTTGTTTTTATTTACTGTTGCAAGTTACTGGGTTATTTAGTTTTTTATTATTATTATTATTATTATTATTATTATTATTATTATTATTATTATTATTTATTTCTTGCTTTATTATATATTGTTCACAAGTTATATTGATAATGCCCCGTCGTAGCCTCGTCATTACTTTGTCAAGGTTAGGCTCGACACTTACTCAATACATGGGTCGATTGTACTGATACTACACTCTGTACTCTTTTGTGCAGATCCAGGTACTAGCCAGAGTTTAGAGATTTTAGTAGCTGACATCATTGTTCGGAGACATGAGGTAGATCTGCTGGCGTCCGCAGATTCCTGGAGTCTTCTCTTAATTTTATAGACACTGTTTTATTACATTCAAAAACATGTATATAATTGTTTCAGCCCATTATTTGTAGTACCATTTAGTAGTTCGTGAATTGTGACACCAGACCCTGGGTAGTTATACAGTTGATCTTAGTTTGTGGTTCGTTTCATCATATCGAATATTATTCCTGATTACATTTATTGAAAATTATTAGATTTAGTTTATTTCAAATTGTCTGATTGTGTTTAAGTAAATATTCAAAGGAAAATGGCTAATCAAGTTCTATCATTAGTTTACCTAGCAAGTATGGTGTTAGACGCCATCACGATCCCGTGAGTTGGGAATTTGGATCGTGACATTTTAAGATCTTGTCCTTATATTAGTTATCCTATTATATCGGCCTACTTTCTTCCATAATTTTATACATTTGCGTTGTACTTGGTTAAAATAACAAAACTTTCCATTTTCGTGACTCATTCTTTCTACAACTAATTAATTACCTAGCTAATTCGGAGGCCAACGCGAGTCATTTCTTGCCTTGTGTGCTATTTGGTCGAGTCTTTACTGCCTTATGCGATGCTTAACTTAATCAAAAGTAGCAACCTTAGTATTTATTCGGGTTTAGAACCTCCGTTTAGATAGTGTCCAACGTCTTCTCGATTAAAAGAATGTATCGGTTAGACTTATTAAGACACAATTTAATATCAATTAGTATACTTTAGGTAACAATTTAAAGATAATAATGAGGGTAGCGAATATGATACATAAATTGGCGGAATTGTCATTGCATTTTTGGCTATAAAGGTCTTAGCAGATTTTGAACTGGAGTTGATCCATTAAGCGTAAAAATTTAGAGCCCCCAATAAAATTATTTAATGATCTCGTTTACTTTGTCGTCCCTCTATCGCGTGTATTGCTTTGTTAAAATTTGAATTGATTTTACGTTACAATACTTTCAAAGTTGTGTAGTTCTCATGTTTTAAAAAGTATATCTGGATGCCTTGGTGTAGTAGTAATTGGTTACTTTCCAGATTCATTCTTTAGCCTTTGTCTCGTTGAATTTTATAATATGTCAGGCATTCTGCAATTGAAACCAAGAGCCCGTTTTGACATAAAATAATTTCAATTTTTTTCAAAAAAACTTCATTTTATTTTGAAATCGGTGTTTGGAAATAAAATTTTCAATTTTCACTTGAAGATGAATTTTGGAATATTTTGAAAAATTCCAAAATGCTGTTTTTCAAAATTTTCACTCAAATCACTCACAAAACTTCAAAAACAACCCAAAATAATATTCATGTCTAAACACAACTCTAATTTTCAAATACCATTTCTACTTAAAAATTTTGTTCACTTTTTTTTTTTGGAATTTTACAATTCTTATGTCCAAACGCCCACTAAGATGTTCTGTTCCTTCCTTTTCTTTTAAGCTCGTCAAAGTAAGCAGGCAGTAGTGTGTGTGTATATATATATATATGGACTAATATATCTAATCACCTAAGTCATATAGTTTAAAGTAATTATCAGTTTAATCAGTGAACTAAATAATCCCCACATAACTTAAAATACGATTGGGACCCACATGTGTGGACTCGAACAGTGCCTAACACCTTCTTTTCGAGGTAATTTTAACTCTTATCCAATCTTTGATAACACGGACTAGTTAAAATAAAGTTATTCACAAATAGGTGCTCTAATGCACCTTAAAGATCGTTAGGTGGCGACTCTTCTCCTGTAATATCCATCTAAAAGAGTTGTCATGTGTTGAAGCCCGCTTTCATGAGAATCGGGGTGCGACATGTATTCATCACGATCGCGGACCCATGGGAATGTTTGGTCATCGCGTTCGCGTATATCTTCTCTCGTTCGCGTAAGAGGTTTATGAGCTAGTGGAATATGTTTGTCGCAATCGCGAAGGCCTTTTCGCAACCGCGAAGAGTAAGCAATGGACCGACTATTATAGTACTCTATTTCGAGAGTTTGGTTAATTTTAACATATTTTGAGTTGTAGAGCTCGATTTTGTACTATTTTGGAGGAAATTTTTACGTCTTGGATCGGGATAAGTATTTTTTATTCGGATTTGTTAGATAATATTCCATCTTAGTTTTATCATTTATTTAGTGAATTAAAGTGAGGAAAATGGGTTTTTTTGTAAAACTTTCTAAAGTGAAAATTGGGGATTTGAAGGTTAATTTGAGGTCGGAATTGGATAATTCTGGTATGGTTGCACTCGTTATTGAATGAGAGTGTTCGAATTTTGTAAGTTTGATCGGGTTCTGATGTGCGGGCTCGGGGTTGACTTTTTGAGTTTACATTTTGATCTTCTTTAAAATCTGCAACTTTATTATCCGGAATAATTTCCTATGGTATGTATCTATAAAATTAAGTTATTTTGGTTAGATTCGAGCCGTTCGGAGTTGGATTTTCACGGAAAAGGCTTACTAGTGGGTTGATTTAGCTTTTTTAAGGTAAGTATATTTCCTAACTTTGTGTTGTGAAACTATTCCTTAGGAATTGGATTGATTGTGCTAGTTGTGTCATGTGAAAATAGTGTACGCAATGTGACGAGTGGATACACGGGCTATATATAGTATTTGACCGATTTAGACTATTTAGACTCTTTTCATGCCTTTAATCAAATTATTATAACATGACAACTTATTTCATTTTTTAGTATATTCTTACACTTGTTAATCTATTATTACATGCTTTAATTGAAGTTGTAGCACTTGTTCTACCTCTCACTTGTTGTATTTGCTCTTATGTATTTTTGTTGAAGTTGTTATTTTCTTTATTGTCTCGTTACCTCTTTATCGTTAAATTACTCTTACTTGGGTTGTTATTTTGTGGTATATCTTCTTGTTAAGTTATTGGTGTTGAAGTTGTAAAAGTCGTTATCATATTGAGGTGAAGTTGTTAATTGTTGATGTATCTTTCCTTGTTGAGTATTCCTCATTCATCTTGTTATTGAGATTATTGTATACATTGTGATTAATCCATAGGCTATGTGAAAACATTGGTATTATTACCTTTGGCAAGTTGTGGCATATGGGCGCTTGTGGTGCGAGTTGTGATCATATTACGATATTGATATGCATGCAGTGAGATAAGGTGAGCTTGATACTCGTGTTGCTAATAGAGGAACTACATGAAGCCATGCGGTAAGATAAGATGGGCTAAAACACGTGTACCTATTTCGAAAAAAAAATAATTTTCAAAAGTAAATGTAAGGCTCACCTGGTGATATTAGGAAAGATTGTGATGAAATTGTGAAATGTGAATACTAGGCGGTACCTTAATTGTGATTCTTGTTGTACATTTTCATATAAAAAATATTTATTGGTTGAACAGTTCTTGTTGCTTTTATTCTTCCTTGTCTTACTAGTTTTTGTCTGTATTTGATAATTTGTGATTCTCATTATGTGTTTCCTTCTTTTTACCTTTTTGCTTAAAATTCTATCATTAGTGTATGTTACTAACTGCTCTGTTATCACTCATTTCTCTGCTTTTCATTACTTCCCGTTTATCATATTATTGTTCTGTTTATCTTGTATTAGTAGGTGTCTTGACCTGACATCATCACTACTCTATCGAGGTTACGCTTGATACTTACTGGGTACCGTTGTGTTGTACTCATTTTATGCTTTTGCATATTTTTATGTAGATCCGGGTATCTCGACTCAGGTTAGGCATCAGTGAGTGGACCATATAGTTCGGAGACTTCAAGGTAGGCATGCCTGGTGCTCGCAGGCTTCGGAGTCACCTTCTGTCCTTCTTTTGCAACTGTTTACTCTTTATCTTGACAATATTGTACTAGGGATTTTACGGTATATTCATGTAGAGCTTATGACTCAATTCCACCGGTTTTGAAAGTTTTGTTATAGATGTTATGTTTCAGATTTATTATGAGTTTTTTAAATTATCTTGTTATCTTATTTGTTAAATTCCGTTACGTATTCATGAATGTTAGGTTTGCCTAGTCTTAGAGGCTATGTGCCATCACGACATCCTAAGGTGGGAAACTAGGGTCGTGACACTTTTATTTTATTACTCTATTTACCTTGAAAATAGTAATTACAATTTTATTTAATTTTGTGGTTCTAAAAATATGTGATCTATTTTAATACTAGTTGTTAGGCAATAGGTGCTAAGTGAGAGGTAAAAAATGAGACAAGAGCGAAGGATAACACAGTTATGCAAACTGAGCGGTTATGAGACGGGGTCTCGAGTTTGATCGAAATAGGGCCTCCAGGTCGAGCTTCGAGGGCTTGACAGAGGGCGGTCGATGAAGATACAGCAGTATTGAAGGTCTCGAAGATAGCCTCTTTATGATCAATAATGAACAATAAATGAAGAACAATTAATGAACACAATAAATGAAGGCAATAAATCAATGGAACAATTGTAGAGAATGTTCTTGTTCTTGTATTGAATATCATGTACAAAATAACAAGGGTCCCCTTTATATAAGAGGGGAATCCCAACATAGTACCTGTGTAATTATTACAAAGATAAATAGCTGGTATAACTATTTAATGTCACAGTACAAACTTGTACTATTTTTGCGGACTTGGTCAGCTTTAATCACGTGGCTTTTGGGAATTTTCCGCTTTTCCATGATGGTCTCCGATTTATACTGCTCCGAGGTCGAGCGTGGGGGATCCTCGATATGCTTGCTCGATGTCAAACCTCAAACTATGCCTCGAGCCCTCTTGGGACGGGCTTCGAAATTCCATAATGATCATAAAATCGAACTCTCTGATTTTAGCCATAAACAGATAGTTTTCTTAGAATGAAGTGATAAGAAATTGTCTTGAATTCTTGCCTCTTCAATATCCCTATTATGACGTCAGCCTCATCAGAACATTAAATGACGTGACATAAAGGCTGCGCAGAGGTTGCTATCAGCATGATTCACGAGAAGCCCACAAACCGCTATTGGTTTGACCTTTCCGCTTCAAACATGCCCAAATGGCTTCTATAAATACTTCAATCGTTTGCCTTTCACAATTTTACAACATCTTCAAGTCTTCAAAATTTTACTAAGTGTTTTCTACTTTCATCCTCTTTCTGCGCTTGCTTCTTCATCTTCTTTCTTCAAAACTCAGTTACAATTATGGAAAAAACCTCCAAAACGGTACCTAAAAAAAGGGAGCCACTTCTTCATCACGCCCGTGTAAGGGTAAATCAAAAACTCCTCCTAACATCGACCAGTGCATCCCTGGACCCTTTGACACCGTCTCCGATTTTACCATCGAAAAAGCCCCTTCTACACCCGGCCGATGCGAGCCCATGTCTCGGTATATAAGTGTAGTGACTGATACAGAGAGGGTAAAACTATAATGCGTTGGGGAGAGGCGACGCAAGTAGAAATCCCCACAGCTGAAGAAAGCATAGTCACACATAAAGCTGGCTTTCTCAGCATACATACATACCCTTTCACTCTAGGCCCCGTAGATTCTTCTTCTCCACCGATAGACCCGGTGATTCTCGACTTTTGTCGTCAATACCGAGTGAAACTTGGTCATATTTATCCCTCCTTCTAGAGGATTGTATATATGATTCGATACATTTCTAACATGGTCGAGGGAATGACTTTCACCCTCGATCACTTGATCATATTGTATAGCCCTCGTCCTGAGGGGGTTTAATTAAGCTGCACTGTCGATCTGCCAAGGTGTTCTTTGCCTGCATCGATGAGGACAAAGACCGGGGATGGATGAGCTGATTTGTTAGAGTTAGCTCGTACATCATCCCTGCTGATAGAATGACGTTCCCGGAGGAATGGAATATGAAGCGTAAGTATCCCCATATCAAGTATGTTTTACCACCTCTTTTTATTCTTCCGATCTGACCTGCTTCCCTTTTGATTGATTTTCTTCTAATTGTGTAGCCACCGTTTGGTTCCCAGGTGCGGTCCAGCACTTTCCGGGATGGGTCAAACTTTTGGACTCCGCTTTTCCATACAACAAACGCGTCTGGCGCGATTTGGCTAAAACGTGGTGGCAGGACAAGAACCACGATATGCTCTCATTGTTGTCATTTCCTCATTCTTTATAAGTATTCTCTATGGTAGTGAGTTTGATACATCATGCCTGTGCAGGCCTTGGGGAAGGCGTGTCAACGAGACGGCCCCCTCCTGGTGCGGAAGAGGCTTTGCAAATTGCTAAAGACAAGAAAAGGAAGAAGGAGACATCGGCGGAGTCTCCAAAATCCAAGAAAGCAAAGGCTTGGAAGCCCAAGACTGATGCTACGGTCGTATCCTTGATGGCCTCTGAGAGCCTGAATGCTGAGGAAGAAGATGATGATACTTGCCATTTGGTACAAAGGGCAAGACAAAGCGTTGATGCTTCGAGAATTGCTGGACGCACGTCTTCTGAGTCGGAGGCGGACGGTGCGGACCCGCCTTGTGCTGAGGAGACCCTCGAGGAGGGTTCAGGTGCAGTTCCCAAGCCGTTTGTCGGACATGGTACAATCCGTGTCGGTGAGTTCAAAGGGCCTGTTTCTGAAATTCTTCTGGGACGAGAGGAAGCCCCGATGGAGGTTGATGCTGCAGGCGGATTTCAATCGGGCCCGTCATTCTCTCCAGGAGAGATACGAGATGCCCAGGGAAGGAATGCCCCCGGTTTGGGGACCTCTCTGGGAGAGGATGATGCATTCAGAGATTACTTTGGAGGCGTTGAGGAGGAGACCGATATCAATGCCCCCGTTTCTCTCGAGGAGGCCGAGAGGCTTCAAAAGCAGGTACCTTCTTGATAGAACATTCTATGCTTCAAATTTTTACTCTCGCTTTTCTAACTTTCTTCCTAACTTTATTTCTTTGTGCTGTAGGTCAAGAAGTTGTATGACCAATCCTTCTTTATGATTCAAGATAAGTTGACTCATCGTGGAGAGGAGCTTGAGAAGCTTATATCAGAGTCAATTGAGCCGGAGGCTCTATGCACCCGAAAAGAGGAGGAGTTGATCAACCTCCGGGTAGGCACGGAGAGATCGCTCCAAGAGAGGGCCGACTTCATCAAGCAGGTACTTTGGTACCCATAATCTTATCTTTTATTGTCATACTTGGTGCTAATTAGCTTATCTTCTGCATCTTTCAGATTAGGCCAAAGGATGCCCTAGTGGGGCAGCTCGAGAGGATGTTGTGGCCAAGGACGCCAAAATCCTCGAGCTGGCGCGACTAAATGATGTCGCAGCTTCAGAGAGGGACACACTGCGGGAAAAGATATCCTCGATTCAGGTCCTTCTTCGAGGTGCTCAGGAGGAAGCTGATGCATTATCTATTGCCAAGTCTGAGGCCGATGAATTTGTTTCTTCACACAAAATGGATGTTGACACCGCAAATGATCGGGCCAGGGAGATATCCGAGAAGGTCGAGCTAAAACTGGCTCGGGCAGATCGCTTGCAAGCTAGGAGGCAAGCCTTCGAGGAAGCGAGTGCTAAAGGTGCCGATCTCTCTGCCGAGATTGGAGAAGCCAAGGCCTTGGAGGAAGAATCAGAAATTTCAACTACTTCGGATGAGGGCTCTGGAAGCGATTCGGGCAGCAGTGAAGGCAAAGAGTAGCTTTACTTACTATTTTGCTTTTTTCTTTTTTGTACATGGGATCCTCGGGGGAGTATTGTAAAATATCTTTGTAAGTATATTTTGGAATGGAAAATATCTCTTTATTTCTTATCTTTCAAACTTTGCCCTGCAATGCTTATGCAAAAGTCATCCTTCAAGCTTTGAATCTAGCTCTTTGGAGCTCGTACTTGCAGTAATAGAGACCCTCGAGATCGGACACCTTCTCAAGGCTAGGTCGGTATGGGGGGTTTGACCCCTCGAACGCTATATGATAGTGTCATTCATATGACATGACCGAGGTGGACCCACCGGTACACTTCCCAAAAAGTTATAATAACTTTGTCAGAATTAATTGGTCCTCAAAGAAGATGAATAGTCACTGTTTGTTCTATTTATTTGCTCGCTTCTTCTTCAGTTTTAGGTCTTGCAGCTTGCAAAACCAGTTTTCTCTTTAAAGTTCTCTTCCCTTTCTCATCTTGCGAAACTGCTTGAGTTTTCTTCCTCTTTATCTTTATTCAAATAGTTATGGCTACCGTGCCCAAATCCGTTCACAAAGAAGAGGGAAACCCTACCTCTGTTTCTTGCCCGGTTGGTGGTTCACCACCGGCATATGGCGAGTTAACCTCGAGTTGTTTTTCTTTGAAGAAAGACTTTGCACTAGAGAAACCCTTCGATGCTCCAGGCCATCAAGAGCATGCGTCGAGTTTCATTCAATCGGAGAAGAACCACCTCGAGGCCGTGAGGAGAGATTGCGTATGGGGGAGAAAATGTGATGCTATAGATACCTTCCCGAGAGGAGAATATTATGGCTTACGTAGAAGGATTCATGAATGTGTATATGTACCCATTTACATTGGGCCCTCTCAACCTCCTTGTGCTAGAATTTTGCAAAAGGTATCGAGTCACTCTGGCTCAAATTCATCCTTCCTTCTGGCGGATAGTGTTGATGATAAGGTACTTTAATGAAAAGGTTGAGCTCGAGTTTACCCTTAGCCACCTTATCATATTATATCGGCCTCAGCATTGTTGAGGCCTGATTGCGTTACGACGCCGATCCACCAAGCCTTTTATTGCTAGTGATGATAAGGACCAGAACTGAGGATAGATGAGTCGGTTTTTCCGAGTGAGGACCGTCGACATCATTCCTACAGAGTTCCTGTCGTTCCCCAAAAAATGGAAATTCAAATGTAAGTACTATGTCGCACCTTAGTGTCCTTTGCTCTCGATGCTTTATAAGGATGTTTCTTTTTCTCTTCCCTAGTGGTCCCCTGGATGCCGGAAGAGATCCCCGATCTTGCGGACTGGACTCGGAAGTTGACAGGTTCTTCTTCCTATGATGAACGCAAGTGGCGGGATCTGTCGAAGGGCAGATGGGAAGCAAAGCACCACGGTATATGCCATGTGATTGCCTTTCGAGGAATGCTTTTATTTATGTGCATTTACTCCATCGCCGCAGGCGTTGGTGGATTCTCCGAGGTGAGATCATGCCCCTTCGAGGAGGGGGAAGGACCGTCGGCTTCAGAGCCGAGGGAGGATAATAAGAGGAAAAGGTCCTCGATGTATGAGGAATTCTCAATGAGGCGGCACCTGCCCGGAGACACAAAGGAGACGCATCTACTGAAGAGGACCTTATATACGTTGGTTATTCTGTAGACATCAACTCTCCTTGGCATGATGGTTTTTAATCTATGGCTCGAACCAGGGGCCCTCACGAAGTTTCCGATCTTACTGGGCCTGAGACCTCTAGCCTCGAGGGAGAGGTTCCACGAGAGGGAAGGAGCAAGGGTTTTCACCAATGTTTTCTTCCCCCCTCGAAGGTACTTCGAGGGACGCTCGGGGCCAAGGGCTGCCTAAATCAAGTGGCATCTAGAGCGATCATATCCCCATTGAGAGCGGCTAAACTGGGGCCGATGGGACCAGGCCAGTAGATACACACTCAACTTTTGAGGAGGCTCGACGACTCTGTTCCGTGGTGAGTTTTGGTTGACTTTGCTGGCTTCTCAGCTTTGTATTTTCATCTTTTGAACTGAATCTTCTTTTTCATAGGCCTTTGACAAGCTCAAGTTCGAGCTTCTCCATTGTGAGACCAAGTTGCTAGAAGTTTTGGGAAATGAGAAATCTCGCAGGCTTCTTTGCAATAAGAAAACAAAAGAGTTGATATATCTTCGATCAGAGATGCATCAAAGTCGAGACTACGAAGGCAATCTCATGCAACAGGTAATACTTATTTTGAGCGAGTGCATTCTTCCTTTCCCGTCTTCGAGAACTAATGTTTCGGTGCTTCAGTAGTAGAGAAAAATAGAAATGTTGGAACGCTTTTAGGGCAAAGCCGGACAGGTCAATTCCGAATGCAATGTGTTGAAGGCGCAGATAGGTGTTCATGCTGTGGCCCAAAGGAATGCTTTTGCCAAGGTTTCTGCCCTCGAGGTACAGCTTCACAATGCTTGAGAAAGTAGCTCGATTCAAACGAGCAGGATTGCCAAGCTCGAGACTGATCTTTTGAAGATGAAGGCCGAGGTCGTGGATGCCCGAGCTGAAGCTGAAGGAGTTCGAGAAAAGGCCGATAATAAAGTGGCCATTTATTTAAAAGATGTTGCTGATGCTCGAGCTGAGTTGAGGGGACCCTTTGACAGAGAGAGGATGTGCAATGAGTTCTCTGAGGGAGACCCTCAAAGAGATTCATGCTAGGGGCTTTGATCTCTCGGAAGAGATAAAGCAGGCTAAGGAGTATGAGATCGATGCCAAGTTTTTCCTTTCTTCTGGTGCCGATGCTGATATTTGAAGGTTGTCGAGGGAGCTGGTCCCTAGAGCAGATTACGTTTTTCCTTCTTGTCCTTTGTAAAAACTCCTGTGGGAGCGTTGTAAATGTATATTTGTAATACACATATATATAAAAAATTCTTTGGTATTTCTTATTTGCTTGTCGATAATTAGCCAGATGAATTGGACTTACGCATTTGGCCCTTACGCATTTGGCTTTTAGGCATTTTAGTTAACCGTTTAGGGCTCAGCCTTCGAGTCGGGTTTCGACTCGAGCTCATCGACCCTTAGGTTTTTTTAAATCGGCCCTGAGGCTCTTTAGGATGGCGCTTAGGCTCTTACACATTAGGTCGGTACACCCTTTGATATGGCTGGTGCTTGGGCTCTTACGCATTTGGCCCTTAGCGCTTTTGTTAACTGTTTAGGGCTTAATCTTCAAGCCGGGTTTCGAATCAAGCTCATCGACCCTTAGGTTTTTTAAATCGGACCTGAGGCTCTTTAGGCTGGTGCTTAGGCTCTTACGCATTAGATCGGTATGCTTTTGATATGGCTGGTGCTTGGGCTCTTACACGTTGGGTCGGTACGACCTTTAACCGTTTCTTTTCAAAGTTTTTTCGAAGTTATTGGAGGCCTGTGATTTTATGGTGACATTCGAACGTCTTCGAGGCGCGTTAGTTTGGCCAGAGCCTTATGACAATGGTCATTGTATTTGGCCATAGCCTTTTAGTCCGCGAGTGAGATAGCCTCGGCGTCTATATCGAAGGTATGCCTTTTTAGGGGTCTTACAAGTTCGAATATATAGCCTTGACTTTGATATCGGGATTATGCCTTTTTAATGTCTTACAAATTTGTACATGCCTTGCTTGAGGTCTTACATATTTAATATTTCCTCGTGGAGGTCTTACGATTCATGCCTTGCTTGAGGTCTTACAGTTTTGATGCTGCCTCGTAGAGGGCTTACATTGGCGCCTCATGGAGGGCTTATGAGCTCGAAGTTTTCGACCCTGAGGTCTTATGGCTTCGAGTTTTTGATGAGTCGATGGAGTGACTGTGGATGACAGTCCCCGAGACATCGAAGGTTTTTGTCTTTGGAGCCGTTCTTTGTGAAAATAGCAAACTTTTTGGTGTTTCCTTGTTGAGGTCTTATATTGTTGATATTGCCTCGTGGAGGGCTTACATTGGTGATATTGCCTCATGGAGGGCTTATTTTGTTGATATTACCTCGTGGAGGGCTTACATTGGTGATATTGCCTCATGGAATGCTTATGAACTTGAAGTTGCCAGATTGAGGTCTTACGGTTTCAAGTTAGATAGCTTGATGATCCGACTGTCGAGGACAGTTCCTGAGTCGGGGTTATGCCTTTTTTAAGGTCTTACAAATTTGACGTTGCCTCGTTGAGGGATTACAAGTTTGAGCATGCCTCGTTGAGGTCTTACAAATGTGATATTGCCTCATGTAGGGCTTATATTGGTGCCTCATAGAGGGTTTATGAGTTCGAAGTTGCCGGCCCTGAGGTCTTACAGCTTCAAGTTTTCGGTGTCAGCCCCCGAGCGTCCGGGAAATTTCTGGCCCTAGGGTCGTTTCTTGTGAAAATAGCAAACTTCTTTGACGCGAGAAGTGTTTTGATGACAAAAGACTCTCCTTTGATTACTTGGTACAAGTATACATTTTTTCACCATCGAGGCTTAGATTATTCTATATAGACACGGTTCATTCGACCGTTTGGTCTTATACATCGTTCTCCTGTCGAGACCTTCTTTGGCATATTTTAGTTTCTTCGAGGAGGTGATCTCCCGGGGGGATGCCCCTCAGTATTTGAGGTTGATCGAAGAGAAACCTTGAATACTTGGTGAGTTTTCCTTAGGTACATATAAACTTTGCCTCGTTAAAAACCTTGTCGGTAAAATCCATTTGGGATATAATACGACATGAGGGAAAAAGGTCGCAATGCATGTTTTAAAACCTAAGACCTTTGAGCTGGAGGGTGCTTCGATTCCTTTCAATCGAACACCTGCACATAGGTTAGTGTAAAATGTGAATGAAAGAGGGAGAGGATTGTACCTTAATTGTGGTGGCATTCAAGCCTCGATATGCTTCAGTTACTCGTTCTGAGGACGCGGCACGATCCTTTATTTGTTCATCCGAGGATGCAGTTTTGTGATTGCTACTCGGCTGTTTGCTTTTTTTTTGGCTCCTTCGATGTAGGAGGCGTCGGTGTCGGTGCCACGTCGTGCACTACGAACATTTCTTTTGCTGCATGCTACTCTCCGTACATCATTTTTACTCCATCCTCCGTAGGAAACTTCATCGTTTGAAGAAGGGTTGACGTCACCGCCCTCATATTGTGGATCCATGGCCTTCCAAGCAATGCATTGTATCTCATGTCACCTTCGATGACATGAAACTTGGTATTTTGAATTGTACCGGCCACGCCGACTGGGAGGATGATTTTCCCTTTCGTTGCCTCGCTCGTCATGTTGAATCCGTTGATGACTCAGGAGGCGGGCACAATCTGGTCGAGCAATCCGAGTTGCTCTACCACCCTTGCCCTAATTATATTGGCCGAGCTACCTGGATCCACGAGCACACATTTAACCTGAAATTTATTAAAAAGAAAAGAAATTAACAGTGCGTCATTATGAGGTTGAGACAAGGTCTTGATGTCCTCTTCGCTGAATGAATGAGCATCTTCAGGTATGTAGCTCCGAGTTCGCTTTTCCCTGGTGATGGATACTTTTGTTTTCTTGAAAACGGGTTCCTGAGGGATGTGGACTCCTCCAATAATCACGTGGATGACGTGTTGTGGTTCTTCTATTTCATTTTTCCTGTTCGCCTCTCTTTCCCGAAACTGGTTTTTAGCTCGGTCGCTGAGGAACTCTCGAAGGTGCCTTTGCTAATCAGTCGGGATACCTCTTCTCGAAGCTGTCTGCAACCCTCGGTCATATGACCGTGGGTATCGTGATATTCACATATCAAGTTAAGGTTCCTTTGCGAAGGATCTGATAGTACGGGCCTTGGCCACCTGGTATCCTTGATTTTTCCTATGGTTGATACGATGTTTGAAACATCAATGTTGAAGTTTTACTCAGATAGCCGGGGTGCCTCTACCGGCCATGTGTCCCTGTCGAACCCTACTTTGTTCACGAGTCCTCGAGGATTCTGGTCGCAATCTATCCTTTGGTCACTTCGAGGTATGTTACACCTCGGGATATTTCTCCGATTTTCTATATGCAGTTGATACCTTTCATTGCTTGGCCTCGGCTCTCTTTCTGGAATCCTCGATTCCTTTGCTAAGGGCCTACTGGGATACACCGAGCCCGAGGGGCTTTTAATTGGTCATCCTAAACTCTGATCTTTGACTGATACCTATTATGTACATCCTCCCAAACTACAGCGGGATAATCGATTAAGTTTTGCTTCAACTTCTTTGAAGCTATCGAGCTTCGTTCATTCAAGCCCTGAGCGAAGGCTTGTATTGCCCAATCATCAGATACCGGTGGTAATTCCATCCGTTCCAGTTGGAAGCGGGATACGAACTCCCTTAACATCTCATTCTCTCTTTGTTTGATTTTGAAGACGTCAGACTTCCTCGTAGCGACCTTGATGGCACCAGCATGTGCCTTCACAGAAGAGTCTGCCATCATGGAAAGCGAATCTATCGAGTTCGGGGGCAGGTTATGGTACCACATCATGGCCCCTTTGGACAGTGTTTCTCCAATTGTTTTTCAATAAGACGGATTCAATATCGTCATCTTTTAGGTCGTTCCCTTTCATAGCACAAGTGTAAGCAATAATGTGGTCATTGGGGTCCGAGGTCCTGTTGTACTTCGGGAGATCGGAATTCTGAATTTCTTCGTGATGGGCTTCGGGGCCGCACTTGATGAGAATGGCTTTGGCACGAACTTTTTTGAATCCACATCGTTCAAAATCGGGGGTGCGCCCGGGATCTGATCGACCCTCGAGTTATAGGTCTCCATTTTTTTGTCGTTAGCTTCTATCTTCTTTCACCTGATTCAATCCTCTTTGTGGGGGACCCTCGATATACCTCCTCGATGTCAAACCTCGAACTATGTCTCGAGCCCTCTGAGTACGGACTTTGAAATTCCATAATGATCATAAAATCGAACTCTCTGATTTTAGCCGTATACATACTCAAGAAATTTTTTAAATATAATATTAATGCAATCTTATTTAAAAATTAAAATTAAAATTGTGACAGTGTACCCGCGCAAGGCGCGTACACTAAAATAAGTGTGTGTATTTACTTTTTTGAAAAATCTTTTTTTACACAAATAACGAATGCCATTCCTTACCAAAACGTTTCTCCTCCATTGGGGGGAGCCATACGCAATAGCAATGGAGAATAGTTATTGGCTTCTCAAAAGGACTAGCAGCAACGACCTACATTTAAGTAGAAATGCCACTGCTTCACAAATGCCTTGAATTGGCCGATCAGCAAACGAGTTTGATTCATTTAGTTGATAATTTTTTATCCAAAAAACTACAAAGTTTCATAAAGCAAAGTAATTGATACATGCCGGATGATATGTATAACAATTTCTAAATTAACATCATAGAATTAGAGTGCTTTAAAGGAGTCAAGATCATCCTTAGAATTAGCATAGGGGTATCTGAGTCATTTGTAGCCAAATACCCACTCTAGTATAAATAGCCCTTTAGGCTTTTATTTTAGGTAGACTATATGAATGATAAACTTGAAGACATGCAAGTCTCACACTCTATCCTTATCTTTTAATTATTGCATTATGTTTATGCCTCTAATTCCTTTATTGCTTTATTTATGCTTTCATTACTGATAGATTCCTCTACTACACCCTCTCCTTCACAAGTGCCACAAATGCTTCAATGGAAAAATTTGCAACACAACCAACCCAACAAAATACCACAAAACTTACCAAAACGACCACATTCACCAAAGATACCTTATTTTCCTCTACCAAACTACCATTCACTTACCCACTTTTAACACAAACCACCATTTAGACCTCAAGCACACATATCCATAATACCACCACCCCAAATGACCCAACCTAGCCCACCAATGAATCTACCTCCCCATTGTATGCCTCAAGCACCATCAAGGAGGGATAATCTCCCTCCTCCACCACCCATACCACCTCAAGAGCCTCGAATGATTCACAAGCCACTTTTTCAACATGATCATGAGACCACCTTGAATGAGTTGGACAACTTCCAACAAGTTTTCAATGTCGAATATGGGAGGGTGAAGTGAACCAAAGGGGAAGGGGCCAAATAAGTTTGAGAACATCCTTGAAAAATGCAAAGAGAAAACATAAGGATGAGAGACAAAAGAAAGAGAGAAGTGAGGGAGAGAAAAGTGACAACTCTAGAGTGGAAAAAGGAGAGAAAGTGTGGAGTAAAGTGAGTGAGTTGTCACAATAAAAGAGTGAAGATCTTGAAAAGAAAATGAGAGAAAAGAAAGCGGGAAAACATAAAGAGAGTGAGGATTTTCCTTATTCTAATTATAATAACCTTTATTCTTTCTCTAGTTGTTTTGTATCTGGTGAAGGAATTTTTGGAGATTAGCCATCAAGTGAAGTTCAATATGCTTTGATGACCTTATAAGAAGATCAAGCTACCTTTTCAAGAGAACTTTTGAAATTTAATGAACAAGTTCAAGGTAAAGAGAATTTCACTTTAGAAGAGCTTCAAGGTAAAATAAGTTATCCTTCTACTCATGATATTTTAGTTGATTGTGGTGACAACACTTTGAGTTTGAAAGATATCTATGACATTTATGATTTTGATTTTTATTTATCTTGTAATGAGAAAAATAGTTATGGCTTGCAACTAACTAGGAGTTATTGTGCATTATTGGATGATTCTAGTTTTTTGTTTAATGGATCCTTAACCAGTGATGTGTGTGATGTTGAATCTTATGATACACCACCTTTATGGGATGATTCATGTGATGATTCTTTTGACTCTACTTTAACTTTGATGGAAGATAGTTTTGATCTTTATGAAGAAATGAGTCAAGAAGATTGTCATTCCTTTGGCAAAAAGATTCAATTTGTATGGTGAAATTAGTAAATGTAAGTGTGGAGATGCATTTTTGGAGAGTAAACAATTTACTTATAATGACATAAATATAAAAGAAGAAAACTTTCATTTGTATTCCAATGAGTTGACTTCTCTTCTATTTGATCTTGATGACTCTTATGCATATTTATGTGATCATTTTGTTGAGTGTGAAAAGGAAAGTAAAGTTTCTGATACTAGCACTAGTATTAATTGCTTTACTTATCTTATTCCTACTTTTGGAAGAACATTCTCATTGGATTTTACTAATGCTTCTATGGGAAAAGGTAAGAATATTTATTTTGGTGTTTCGAGCGACCATTTTGAGCAAGAACCTAACTTTATTGATTATTTTGTGAAGTTTCAACAAGAGAAAGTTTCTATAGGTAAGAAAGTCATTGAACTAATATTTTGGCATACTTTTTGTCTAGAGCTTTTTCTTTTGCACAAAAACAAGAATGGTATGTATGTTTGGCTTATGCTTATCTTATGTTTATCTAAGACCATTGAGGTAAAGACTTTTAACTATGAGTATTGTGATATTCTTTATCTGTCGAGTCATGATGAGCTTGGCATATCTCTTAAGTTATCGGGTGAAGTTGTTGGAAAGTGTGCAGATATTTGGAGATTAAAAATTGTGTTTGACCCCGCAGTTGTTTATTATCATGGTGAAGTGTATTTCTTTGGATTGGAGAGTATTATTTTTATTGCTTCTTATGACACTTGGTTATACCATAAGCGTGTGCACTTTGTTGAGAATTTTACAAGATTATGGTTTTGTTGGAAGCATGAAATTTTATCATCTCTTGATTCTTCTCATGAGTATTACTTTCTTTATAGTCAAGTTTGTGTTATTGTTTTGAAGATGTGTTCTTTATAGCTTATGACACTTGGCTATATCATAAGAGTGTTACTTTTGAGTGCAAGGTTGAGAACTTTGATCTTTTATCTTGGACATACAATGCTTTGATTGTGATTGGCTTGGTACTTATATTTGTGCCGTTCTTCATTTTTCAAGGTCCGAATTTGAGGACGAATTTCTTTCAAGGGGGAGGATGATACATGACGGATGAGCATGCCTAACAATTTCCAAATCAACATCATAGCATTTGAGTGCTTTAAAGGAGTCAAGATCATCCTTAGAATTAGCTTAGGAGTATTTGGATAATTTGTAGCCAAATACACACTCTAGTATAAATATCCCCTTAGGCTTTTATTTTAGTTAGAATTGATGAATGATAAACTTGAAGACATGCAAGTCTCACACTCTATCGTTATATTTTAACTAATGCATTTATGTTTATGCCTTTAATTCCTTTATTGCTTTATTTATGCTTTCATTAGTGATAGATTAGTCTTAATTGGTGAACAATTAGTAGTGAATGCTTAATTGCTTAATTACTTTATCCGGGTTTTCAAGAGTTATCAATCTCATGAGGGTTTCATAGTTTAGGGTTACAATTGATTGAGTTCATTGAGGTAATTAGGATTCATGTTCTAATTGATTCTTGTTCGTCCAATCAATTCTAGGTCTAACTCTTATTTTTCATTCCACATATTTTTCTATCCGTGTTTTCGATACGATTCCGTATTAGTAATAAACAATGTTTGTTGCAGTCTAACTAAATTGACAAACCCAACTATGCTACACAAATTCATTAGTGAGGCCATGGTTTAAGAAAGCACGGAAGTAATTTGAAAATTGCTTGTATTTTCAAAGCCACCTCTTTTTGTTATTGATTCTTGTGTGTTTAAGTACTTTCATTTTTAGAAACAAAAAAATGGAAAGAGTTTTTATTTGTAAGTATGGATATGACACCTATTTAATGTTTTCAAGATATAATAGATGTATGTTGCTGATGCAATTAAAGCTTGACAAGTTAAGATACTGATTGTCCCATGTTGTTATTGGTGAACTTTAAGCGGTGGAGAGGGAACTTAATTTAAGACTTAAATTTGGAAAGAAAGTAATGATGATGGAATTTAGTGTCACCTTGCTAGCTAATCAAATGAAGTTGTGCAACCTATTAAAGGAATCTTACCGAAATGTCTCAAATAAGTTCCGACTTACCAGCCATCACACATTAATCATAAACTTACCAAAACTAGTTAAGCACATATAAAAATTAAAACCTAAATAAATAAGGTTCTTTCTCTCCAAGAAGCGGACCCTAAGATCTCCTTCCATATTTTTAAGCGTGATTAGCAATATTAGGTGAAAGACAAAAAGAAAATTTCATGGATGAGGTACCAATAAGGTGATGAAAATAATAGATGAGTCAATATATAAAATTTGAAGAAGATTGGAGGTTATTTGGATTGATTTAGTATCAAAATTTGTAGTTGAAATCGAGTTCAGAAGAACTTTCTGCGTCACATATATCAAACATGCATCACGCACGTATCTCACACAATTATACATGGATATACATGTGATACATATTTGATACAAATATGATACATATTTGATACAAATATGATACATATGTGATACAAATATGATACACGTGTCATTTTTTCATGTTCATATACTATGTCGATTTACCAATTCAAATCACCTCAAAACTCCATCAAATCATCCTAAAACAAAGATTTAAGCTCCTTAAGATGTACCCAATCTATTCTAATAACACTCACTGTAACGACCCGACCGGTTGTTTTGAGCATTTGCACTTCGCTTAGTAGTTTGAGGATATGAGTAGCTCCGTATGATGTATTATGACTTGTGTGAATCGCCGGATTTGGTTTTCGAGTTATTTATAATTGATTTGGAAGAATGAATTTCATTGTTGAAGCTTTAAGTTGGAAGAATTGACCAAGTTTGAATTTTGTAAATTTTATCCCGGAATGGAGTTTTGATGGATCTATTAGGTTCGAATGGTAATTCTGGACTCGGGAATATGCCCGGATTTGCATTTGGATATTTTTAGAAGGTTTCGACACAAATTGGCGAAAGTTGGATTTGGTCATTTTATTCTCATTTTGACACTTGGACCTCGGTTTTGAGCAACTTTGGAGAGGAGTTTCATCACAAGGATTGGGGTAAGTGTTTTGCACCCGGTTTTGTTATATTTCTGTCGCACCCCCTTTTTTTTCTTTCTCGCGGAATATCGGGTTTATGACATTAGTTGGGACTACTCTTTCATTTTGGGAAAGGGATTTGCGTATTTTGAAAAGTCGCCACCTAACGATTTTAACGGTGCGTTAGGGCACCTAAAGGGTTCAATTATAACTACGTTTCTAACCAGAGATTTCGGTAAGGGCTTGAAATTATCCTAAGGGGAACGTGTTAGGCACCCCACAGGATCCACAAGTGTGGTTCCCGGCCAAATGGTTTCATGAATTTGTACAATTAGCAAATAACAAGTAAAGGCTCAGTTAAGAGGGGATTTAAGTCTTAAACACGTAGATGTTTAGAAAAACAGTAAAGGAGATTAGCTTTTGGAAAGGAATTACGAGCTATCATATAAAGGTGTCCTAGGTTAATAATAATATGGATCACATCAATGCAATACCCGTTAATCACTCCTCAAAGAGGGGCTACACGTGGTATTAGCGCACCGGTCATCATATCCATATTCTACCCTTCCCACCCCGTGAAGGTAATTAAAGCGTGTGTTGGTCACGGACTCTATTGTGTGCTATTACCCATCTCATCCTATCAGTCCTGGAGGAGGCTAGGACTACTATCCTAAAAGGAAGTACTAGGTTGACCCCTAGGTTTAAAGGACAATATTCTAAGCGACAAACAACGACAATTACGATTTCAGATAAGGGGAAAATAAATTAGAGCAGATACGAGGCCAAAGTATTCCTCCACAAATTATGCACATGATTATCACGACTCAAACACAAGTAAGGCCTTTATTAACTTCAGAACCTAAGGCATGATATCTAGGTGAGAATGCAATAGTGAGGAAGCTTTATTACTGATTTCAGAGGACGAATTTTATTAGCTTCTTACTGATTATAACCATTAATAGTCAAGCAGCAAGTATAAAGGAGTATGTTTCCAATTTTAATAGATTTAACACCTAAGCGTTGCCTAAGCATATGACAATACTCAGTAATTACCCAGATTATTAAAGAAACTGTTACAAGTTAGTTTGCCTAAACATGATGTACTTAGGTGTTGCAAAAAATACATAACTATTACCAGTTGTTTGAAAACATGGGGAAACAAATTTTTAGGGCTTTTTTCATGCAATCAGTAGTTAAACTAGGTGTTGAATGAGGTCCTAAGACATGATATCTAATATGCACATATAAGGATGCAGAATGAGTGGTATGCAGAATTCCTAGGCAGGATTTCTAAATGCATAAATTCATAGTGTTCGAACATGGTATGCAGCAAGTATGAGGATGACTTGTTTATTAGCACATTATTATCCTAAGCATGATTCCTAGGTGTACCACAACATTACAGCGATATTAGAACTGGTTTACATGAATAACAGGTTTATATTAACGTTTAATCCTAGATCATGATTTCTATATGATAAACGACAATACCATAATAGGATGCTGAGACAGTAAACATGGACCTAAGGAACAGGATATTTAATGCATGATACGCTTGCATACAATCAGCCCTAAGCATGAATTTCTAGTGCACACGTAAGAAATATAAACCTAGAAGCATGTTATCTACCCTTTAACATGGATAACCTATATAACTACCCGCCCCTTTTCACTATCCATTCCCAAATTTTTGTTTACAAATTATTACAGGCGGGTAATTATGAATTACACAACCAAAGGAAAATAAGAAGTTACTTCTATAGGGAGCCTTCAATTAGGCCCAGGTCTTCCAAACCTCAATGCCTTTGGTGTTTCATAGCCTTTCATAGTCGGGGTGTGTCAAAGTTCCCTAAGAACCTCAAGAGCTCCTGGGCAGTGCTCACACCCAGACATAGCCAAAATAGAGTAAGTGCAGTGTGGAGTGGCCAGCCTCTGTGTGTCAAAGTTCAGAGGGAGCTCAAGGGTCCCAAGGAAATTCTTACAGAGAAGGGGCAGGACCTAGACTTCAAAGAGTATATGTGAGAGTGTTTTTTTTTATTTATTTTAAAAGGGGTTTAAGTAAGAAAATAGTTTTGAGAAAGGGTAAGTAAGAAAACAATTTTTAAGAGGGAAATAGAATTTTAACATCACACAAAGGACAAGGGATAGTCCAACAATCACAAACAGGGGTAATGGGATTTGAGGGACAAATACAGAGCATGTGAGGGCAGACGTGTAGCAGGCAGACACACATATAGGCATACAATCAGAAACTCCAAAGGGTTTAGAGGATTAGGGGTATACTAAAGTACTAGGTTAGATTAACACCTAAAACAACTAAGACCATGACTAAACTAACGTACCAATCATAGGCATGTAAGAAGTAGGTGCTAAGTATATAGAAACATGCTGGTCATAAACAAATAAAGCCTAACTTAACATGCAGAGGGGGGTTCAGGATCCAAGATACATGTTGAATAATAAGTAAAAGCAAATTAGAAGCATACTAAATTAGAACAGTAGTAGAAACATGTTGGTTTGAGGACTGAAATCTAAATTAGAACATACCAGTGAAGTGAAGAATGCAGTAACACAAATAGGAAGTAGGAGATGCACAATAGTTAGCCTTGGCTTGCAGCAGGCTAACTTAGGATAGTAATAGCTAGCACATAAGAGAGAGCATAGAGTTTTTTTTTAATTGTGAGAGAGAGATTTTGAACAGATCAGTTTGTCTTCTTAATGAAAGAGTATTGTATATATATAGTTTGAAAACAGATGGTAAATAAGATAGTAATCAAAGTTAAACCTTAATTAAGGGACTGAGTATCAATCAATGTAAAATCAGTATAGGTATACCTTAATTGAAGGAATCATGTTCAAACGGTATTATGCAGATAAAAAATAAGGAAAGGTACCATATGTGCTTGCATATTGCATATAAGGAAATAACTTAGCATAGTACAAGTATGGGACATGCAATTGCGGCTAGGTTCAGAATATTTCAATTAAGGAAAGTGTATAAGAATTAATTGACAACATATTTATTCATAAAAATAAGGCAAGAGATGATTCAGATTCTAAAAATTAGTGAGGAAATTTTCAAATCACAGGAAATCAGTGTTACTCAAAGGGAAATACCACCATTTTAAGGAAATATTCAAAAAATCAGGCAATTAGTATTACTCAAAGGAAAATACTCGAAAATCAGTAAAGAGTATGGTGTAAAATCACTAAAGTACTAATCATACTTGTTCAGAGATTCAAAAATGGCCAAACTATACTGGAGTAGCACATATTAAGAAAAAAATCAGAAACCCTAATCACGAAATTAGGGATACATATCAGAAAAATAGCAGATAATTAAAGGAATCCATAGATAATCATATTTTAGGTAGAGGAGACAGAGAATCAGAAACCCTAATAAGTAATTATAGAAAAAGAAATCACAAAACACATAGATATACACGCAAGCAAAGCAGTCATGCTAGAACATCATAAAATGAACTCGGATTCACATATTGAACCCAGAAATCTGGTGCCTTTTTATCAAGATGAATCAAACAAGAAGAGAATGGCTCGAATAATGCTTAAACACAATAAAATCACAAAAATAATACTAAGAAACTAGAGGAAGAACTGTTTTAAAAAGAATCTTGAAACCCTAGTTTTGAGAAATGAAGAGTCGTTTCAGAAAACAAGAAGATCTTTGAGGAAAACATCATAATAACTCGTAACAAGGACATATCTAGGGTATATCTGAAGGAATACGAAGTTTCAAACCTTAAGGTTTCACAGAAAACCTCAGAGAAGATGAGAAAGACCTCGAACAGCACTGGCTCGAGCCTCAGGGTCACAAACCCTACGCGGAATCTAGCTTTGGAGGCTTAAAGTGGACAGGAACACCATGGGTGTAAGTAGATAGGTTCTCTCCCTTTGAGGGCCTTAGGGATGAAAAAACCGGCATAAGAGAGCTATGAGAAGCAGGGGTGATGGAGGTTTCAGAGTCTCTGGCGAGGGGTGGCCGGAGAAGATGAAGAGGCCATCGAAGCTGAAGAGACAGAAGTCGCTAGAAGAGACTAGAGAGAGATAGAGAGATGAGAGTAGAGAGATGTGAGTAGAGAGATGTGAGTCGGTGAGAATGAGAGGGGTTGGGGGGTTAGTTTGAATTAGTTAAGGAAATATGAATCTGGGTGGTTGATCTAATCTGATCAACGACTCAGATTGGTTTGGGGTTGGGTCGGGTATGGAATTGGGTCTAGGCTGGGTATTTAATTGGGCTGAAGGGCTGGGTATTGGGTTGGTCTAATCTGATGCTTGTGGTTTAAAAATAGGCTAGATTTTAGATAAAATGGGGCTATGAGTTAAATACCCATAAAATCAAATAAATAATTACTAAAATAGCCAATAATTGTGTAAAAAAATGAAATTAATGCCACATAGATGAAAATTGAGGTAATTAGCTAATATTAAAACACAAAAATGACTGATTATCGAATTAAAATAGCATGAATGCGCAATTAGGCCATAGTTGCAAAATTTGTATAATTATAGTTAAACAGCGCCTAATTGGTTAATATGTGAAATAATTAAAACCTAATAAAATTAAATTAAATTTAAATGACATATTTAGCTGGGAAACATTTTGAAATTATTTATAATATAATTTATGAATAATTACTAAATACAGAAATACTAAATAAATAGAAAACTGAGTTGGTATAAAATACGAAAAATTGTGGAAAAATACCATCAACATAAAAAATGATTTTAAAAGTAATATGTAAGTTTGAAAATAATTTGAGGAAAAATTGGGTATCAACAGTTGCCCCTCTTTACCCGGGGAGGATGAAAGAGTTGTCGGGTAAAGATATGATGTCCAATTTTGACCAAGCGAAATGGTTTTGAAGGGATTTGGGCCGCACCCTGGTTTCTGAGCTGCCTACATATGCCTACGTTTACAGGAATCAGGCCATATGTACTTCAGGAGCCACCGGCGAAGTATATCGATGAAGTTTCACAAGGACGGACGCAAAGTGCAGGGTTGGGTGATCAAGCGGCTTATGGGATAGTTAGGAGAACTGGGATGGGACCGCGCCTGCCATGACGGCTGTTTCTTGCCGGGTGACCTACAAATGAGTAATACAAACATATCGTGCGTAATTTAAACATGGTGCAAATTCTCATTGGACTATGAATGCTGTCTTTGGACGGTTAAGGATGACGTCTTTAGACCATGATGTCCTGGGCCATGAATTTCTTGATGCAGGATTCGCAAAACATGAAATAATGTTCTCAGGCCATGAAGATGGTGCCTCCAAACCATGATGCCTTTGAATAATGATATGCAAGCTGATAAAAAGGGATCCTCAGGCCATGACGTGGTGTTCTCGGGCCATGAAGATGGTGCCTTCGAACGATGACGCCTTTGGATAAGTTAGCAATATTTCAGCCCATGAAGATGCAATAGAATGATGCTGACAAGACAGATCTTAGTCTTGCGAATTAAAAAGGGTGGAGCTTAACCCAAAAGGAAAGCGAATGATAGAGACAGGGGTTGCTTTTGAAAAGTAAATGGGAGAAACTGATTAGTCTCGGAAGGCAGAAAGGTAGCCTTATGCAGGAATAGATGCAGATGGAGATAGCTTTTAGTCTCGGAAGGTAGAAAGGTAGCCTTATGCAATATGCGAATGAAGATGGAGACACCGTTTAGTCTCGGAAGGCATAAAGGTAGCCTTATGCAGAGATGAAAATGCAGACGGAGGTAGCGTTTAGTCTCGGAAGGCAGAATGATAGCCTCATGCAATGCAGATGCAGATGGAGGTAGCGTTTAACCTCGGAAGGCAGAAAGGTAGCCTTATGCAATATGCGAATGCAGATAGAGACAACATTTAGTCTCGGAAGGCAGAAAGGTAGCCTTATGCAGAGATGGAAATGCAGATGTAGGTAGCGTTTAACCTCGGAAAGCAGAATGGTAGCTTTATGCTATGCAGATGCAGATGGAGGTAGAGTTTAACCTCGGAAGGCAGAAAGGTAGCCTTATGAAATATGCGAATGCAGATGGAGACAACGTTTAGTCTCGGAAGGCAGAAAGGTAGCCTTATGCAATATGCGAATGCAGATGGAGACAAAATTTAGTCTCAGAAGGCAGAAAGGTAGCCTTATGCAATGCAGATGCAGATGGAGGTAGCGTTTAACCTCGGAAGGCAGAAAGGTAGCCTTATGCAATATGCGAATGCGGATGGAGACAACGTTTAGTCTCGTAAGGCAGAAAGGTAGCCTTATGCAATATGTGAATGCAGATGGAGACAGCGTTTAGTCTCGGAAGGCAGAAAGGTAGCCTTATGCAATATGCGAATGCACATGGAGACAACGTTTAGTCTCGGAAGGCAGAAAGGTAGCCTTATGCAATGCAGATGCAGATGGAGGTAGCATTTAACCTCGGAAGGCAGAAAGGTAGCCTTATGCAATATGCGAATGCACATGGAGACAACGTTTAGGCTCGGAAGGCAGAAAGGTAGCCTTATGCAATATGCGAATGCACATGGAGACAACGTTTAGGCTCGGAAGGCAGAAAGGTAGCCTTATGCAATATGCGAATGCACATGGAGACAACGTTTAGGCTCGGAAGGCAGAAAGGTAGCCTTATGCAATATGCGAATGCACATGGAGACAACGTTTAGGCTCGGAAGGCAGAAAGGTAGCCTTATGCAATATGCGTATGCAGATGGAGACAACGTTTAGTCTCGGAAGGCAGAAAGGTAGCCTTATGCAATATGCGAATGCAGATGGAGACTGCGTTTAGTCTCGGAAGGCAGAAAGGTAGCCTTATGCAATATGCGAATGCAGATGGAGACAACGTTTAGTCTCGGAAGGCAGAAAGGTAGCCTTATGCAATGCAGATGCAGATGGAGGTAGCGTTTAACTGCGGAAGGCAGAAAGGTAGCCTTATGCAATATGCGAATGCAGATGGAGACAACGTTTAGTCTCGGAAGGCAGAAAGGTAGCCTTATGCAATATTTAAGGAAGGACAACAGAAATTCTTAGCTGGTGTTAAACTGCAGTAGAGCATTTTGATAATGCAACATTGTTTGTGCTGATAATAAGTGTTGGCATGACGAGTTTGAGGAACGATGTCTGTACTTTGAGCGGATAATATATTTCGGATCTTTTGCAATTTTGTGCCTGCATCCAAAGAAAGATCGTGAGTTTTGTAAAGGGGAAAGGTTAGTTCGCATTCCTACTGGCCCTGCTTGGCTCGTTTGCTTGATCATGTTGATATTGTCTGTGTCATTGGGGTAGCGTTCGCTAAACAAGCTGCTTCAGAAAAAATAAATATGCATGATTTTGTAATGGTATAATATATAATCTAAAACAGATTTAGATGAACAGACGACATGACACGGCTTGAGACATTGCGACCTCTCCTGTTGTGGAATTTTGAGGGTCTTCCTCAAAATTCTGCCCCAGTTTGCTGGGTGGACGCCTCTAACTGCTGCTCGAGCGGCGACTGGCTGAACTTGCTTCGGAATATTGAGGGTCCTCCTCAAAATTGTGCCCCAGTTTCCAATTGTGGGGAAAAATAGATTGTTATTGAATTATGACCGAACCCATAGGGCTGCCTACGTATCCCTTCTTAAACGGGAATCAGGTCAGGCGTAGTTCAAATTACATCACTGAGAAAGCATAAAGATTTAACATAGCAGCGCTTGACTGCATCTAAATTGATCAGTTTCAGCCAAACTTCTCCATCCATTTCTGCAAGTATTAGTGCTCTTCCTGTCAGCACTCTATAAACCATGTACGGACCTTGCCAGTTGGGAGATAACCTCCCCTTGGCTTCATCTTGATGTGGAAAGATTTTCTTTAACACAAGATTCCCTGGTGAGAATCGTCTCAGCTTGACTTTCTTGTTGAAGGCCCTGGCCATTCTGTTCTGATATAGTTGACCATGACATACTTCATTCATTCTCTTCCCGTCTATGAGGGCTAGTTTCTCATAACGGCTTCTTACCCACTCTGCATCGCTGAGCTCAGCTTCCTGTATAATTCTTAGAGATGGAATCTCCACTTCGGCAGGAATTACAGCCTCTGTACCATAAACTAGCATATAGGGAGTTGCCCATGTTGATGTGCGGACAGTGGTGCAGTATCCCAATAAAGCGAATGATAACTTTTCATGCCACTGCTTGTGCCTTTCTATCATTTTCCTTAGTATCTTCTTGATGTTTTTGTTAGCGGCCTCTACGGCTCCATTCATCTGAGGTCTGTATGCTGTGAAATTCTTGTGTTTGATCTTGAAAGTTTCACACATAGCATTCATCAAGTCACTGTTGAGATTAGAACGATTGTCGGTGATGATTGATTCTGGAACTCCAAACCGACAAACAATGCGGTCGCGGAAAAAGTCGGCCACGACTTTCTTAGTAACTGCTTTGTAGGAGGCTGCTTCGAACCACTTAGTGAAGTAGTCAATGGTGACCAAAATGAACCTGTGGCCATTGGAAGCGGCAGGCTCAATTGGTCCAATAACATACATACCCCAAGCGGCGAACGACCATGGTGAGTTGGTTGAATTGAGCTCACTTTGAGGCACATATATCATAACCCCATGTATCTGGCAGCGGTGGCACTTCCAAACATACTGGATGCAGTCCGTTTCTATAGTCATCCAAAAGTAACCAGCTCGGAGTATTTTCTTTGCTAAAACAAAACCGTTCATATGCGGGCCACAAGTCCCAGCATGAATTTCTTCCAGCAATTTTGATGCTTCTTTTGCGTCAACACACCTTAATAGCCCCAAATCGGGAGTCCTCCTATACAGGATTCATCCACTGTGGAAGAAATTGTTGGACAATCTCCGAAGTGTGCGTTTCTGAGTGGAATTTGCAAGCTCGGGGTATTCTCCTTTTGCCAAGTACTTATCGATGTCATGAAACCAAGGATTTCCGTTTGCTTCTTCTTCGATATGGGCACAGTAAGCTGGCTGATTATGGATCTTTATGGAAATAGGGTCAATGAAATTCTTGTCCGAATGCTGGATCATTGAGTACAAAGTAGCTAATGCGTCGGTGAACTCATTCTGGATTCTGGGGATGTGCCGGAACTCTATCTTTGTGAACCTCTTTCTTAAATCATGTACGTGGTGCAGATACGACAGTATCTTGGAATTCATTGTTGCCCATTCTCCCTGTACCTGATGTACCAATAAGTCTGAATCACCGATCACTAACAGTTCATGGACGTTCATGTTAATGGCCATATTGAGCCCCAAGATGCAGGCTTCGTATTCGCCCATATTTTTGGTGCAAGGGAACCTGAGTTTGGCGGATATCGGATAATGCTGACCGGTCTCTGATACTAGGACTGCTCCAATACCGACTCCCTTGAAGTTTGCTGCTCCATTGAAGAACATCCACCAAGCACCATAGGATTCTTCAATGTCTTCTCCTATGAATGATACCTCCTCATCAGGAAAATATGTTTTCAGGGGTTCGTATCCTCCGTCTACGGGATTCTCAGCAAGATGGTCTGCCAGAGCTTGTCCTTTAACTGCCTTCTGAGTCATGTAAACAATGTTGAATTCGCTTAGCAAGATTTTCCACTTGGCTAGCTTGCTAGTGGGCATGGGCTTCTGAAAGATGTACTTTAATGGATCCATCCTTGATATGAGATATGTTATGTAGGCACAGAAGTAATGCCTCAGCTTTTGGGCGACCCAAATTAGAGCACAACAGGTACGCTCTAATAGAGAATATCGGGCCTCATATGGAGTGAACTTCTAGCTGAGGTAATAAATAGCTTGTTCCTTCCTTTATGTTTCATCGTGCTGCCCCAGAACGCAGCCGAAAGCTCCATCTAATACTACAAGATAGAGTAGCAAAGGTCTACCTAGCTCGGGCGGTACTAGGACTGGCGGTGTTGACAAATATTCCTTGATTTTGTCGAAAGACTTTTGACAATCATCGGTCCACTCGGTCGCAGTGTCCTTCTTCAGCATCTTAAAGATTGGATCACAGATGACTGTCGACTGTGCTATAAACCGGCTGATGTAATTAAGCCTCCCCAAGAAACTCATCACATCTTTCTTGTTCCTTGTTGGTGGTAGCTCTTGAATGGCTTTGACTTTTAACGGATCTAATTCTATTCTCCGGCGGCTTACAATAAATCCCAGCAACTTCCCAGCAGAAACCCCAAATGCACTTCGCGGGATTTAGTTTCACATTGTATTTTTGCAATCTATTGAAGAACTTCCCCAAATTCTCCATGTGATCAGCAGCTTTTTTTATTTGATAATGACATCATCCACGTACACCTCTATCTCCTTATGAATCATGTCATAGAATATGGTGGTCATGGCCCTCATGTAGGTGGCCCCTGCATTCTTTAGACCGAATGGCATCATCTTGTAACAATACACTCCCCACGGCATAATAAACGCTATTTTCTCAGCATCTTCCTCATCCATCCAAATCTGGTGGTAACCAGCGAAGCAATCCACAAAGGACTGTAATTCATGCTTGGCGCAGTTATCAATCAGAATGTGTATATTTGGCGAGGGGAAGTCATCTTTCGGACGGGCCCAGTTAAGATCTCGGTAGTTGACGCAGACTCTGATCTTCCCGTCCTTCTTTGGCACATGTACAATGTTGGCTAACCATGTCGGATACTCCACTACCCGGAGAACTTTGGCGTTGATCTGCTTGGTAACTTCTTCTTTGATTTTCAAACTCATGTCAGGTTTGAACTTTCTGAGCTTTTGTTTCACTGGTGAACACATTAGATTGGTTGGCATGTTGTGGGCCACAATAGACGTACTTAGACCAGTCATGTCGTCATACGACCATGCAAATACATCATCATACTCTCTTAGAAACTCTGTGTGTTATTTCTTTTCTGATGGTGACAAATGAATGTTGATGCGAGTCTCCTTGACATTTTCTGAATCACCCAAGTTGATAACTTCGGTCTCATCCAGGTTAGACTTAGGTCTGTTCTCAAAGTTCTCAACTTCTTTGACAATCTCGTCAGGTATGTCATCTTCATCTGAATCAATGTTTGTTTGCTATGTTGTCTCGTTGCATGTCATAGTCATCGATAGTAATGCTGTATAAATAAAGTAATGAAAGAAAACAATAGCAATAAATATCGGATTCATAAGCGAAATTTAGAAGATGCTTTGATAGATTGAATATTGTTTTGAACATTGAAAATCTTTATTGCAGAAATTGAAAAATGCAGGAAAAGGAAAATTATTTAGTAAATAAAATAGTAAATAATGCTTGTTTTAGCCTTGCTACCCCGAGGCTCGTCGGGCTTTGGTTGTCTTGATAGACCAGTTCTTGAGATATGTCCCCTTGATTACAGCCTGTATGGAAGGGCCTTCCTCCCCCTCCCCCTCGAGAACAACACAACAATCCATATCTTTGTCCTCTAGGAACAAACTCCTCATTGTTGCAAGTGTTTCTTCCTCGTCTGAATCGTAAATAGTGTCGGCCTACTTGAAATTCTGCTCAAGATGAGGTATCGGCTGCTCCAAAGGGTAATAGGGACCGCGCCAAGGTGGAGACCAGTCGTTGAATTCCTGCCAAGTGTACTCATACCCCAGACCGAAAGTGGTGCCATGTTCCTTGAGCTTTATGGGCTTCGTGATCCCTTGGAGGTTCTTACCGATCCCTTTGCCTGGCTCATATTCTCTCCAGTTTAGGATGCTCTCAATCTTGTTGTCCCACCACTTTTCTTTGTCGATAACATTGACCCGTTCAATGTGGTGGTAAGTTCCTCCGTCTATCTTCCTTTTTCCGTCAATCACCGGAATAGTTTGACGACTGTAAAGGGGGTTGGTACCGTCACCATGAATAATCACCTCTTGGTGGTTCCACTCGAATTTTACCGCATGATGTAGTGTTGATGCTACAACCCCAGCAGCATGAATCCAGGGTCGTCCCAACAACAGGTTGTAGGATTCTGGCACATCTATCACCTGGAAATCCACTTCGAACCAAGTGGATCCCATCTGTAGACATAGACTGATCTTCACCATGGTGGACCTCTAAGAACCGTCGAAGGCTTTCACATTGATCGCTCCATCCCTTATTTCATGTAACCCTTTACCCAATTTCTTGAGTGTTATCAATGGACAGATGTTAAGGTTGGAACCTCCATCGATCAAGATTCTTGTTATGAAATGATCTTTGCATTGCACTGTGATGTGCAGTGCTTTGTTGTTCCCCAATCCTTCAGGTGGTAGCACGTCCTCATGAAAAGTGATTATATGGCTCTCCAGTACCTGGCCTACCATATTGGCCATTTCCCCACTAGTGATGTTGTTTGGCACATATGCTTCATTCAACACTTTTAACAAAGCATTTCTGTGCGTTTCGGAATTCTGCAACAGAGAGAGGATGGATATCTGTGTCGATGTCTTGTTTAGCTGGTCAATGACTAAATACTCCTTAGCCTGTACCTTTCTCCCAAGGTCATCGGGACCTATTTCGATAAGGGAAGGCCGGTTGGCAGCCTGCTTGCTCGACTCAGCTAGATGCTCAGGGTGTAGACCCTACCAGTTCTTGTCATTCTCTATACTGCTAATGCTTCCTCAAACCTGACCTTGCCTTTCCTTCTCACCTCGGCTGTGTAGTCCCAAGGGATAGCATTTGAATAGAAGGGTGGCGTGGTTGATATTGCAACCGGAATTGGTGCAACCATCTTTACTTCAAATGGAATGTGTGTTCGGGGTGGCAAGACTGTGATCTCGAATGATGCCGGTGCATTTCCTGGAGATACAAACTCAACTTCAATTGGCACTGGTGACTTTGCCGGTGGCGCTGCTTCAAACTCAAATGGTATAGACATATACATCTCAGCGGCCTCAGATGGATAAATCTGGACTATGATCGGTTTGAGAGTGACTGTGGGTTTCTTTGGATTATCACCTTCTGCGATCAACCCGATTGACCCCTCGGGATCCTAATCATCTTCAATTTCAATCATATGGATTCCTCTACCCTTATGGTCTGGTAGAGGATTGTTGCAGATGTTTGGAGCAAGGTCTTTTGCCACAATAATCTTGTTGTCAATGAGAGCCTGTATTTTGTCCTTCAGAAAGAGGCATTCTTCGATAGTGTGTCCTTTCATTCCGGAACGGTATGCACAGGATTTGTTTGGGTTAACCCATTGAGAAGGGTTCTCAGAGGTGGAAGCAAGGGTAAGTGTGACATAACCAGCGGATTTGAGCTTCTCATACAGCCGCTCAATGGGCTCGGCTATGGCGGTGTATTGCTTTGGAGGGCGGCGATCAAAATTGGGAAGAGGTCTAGGGAAGCTTTGGCGTGAAGGGGGTGATTGGTAATGGGATGGTTGGGAATTATAAGTGTGGTGGACAGGAGCGGGTTGTGAATATTTGGGTGAAGCAGGTTGATATGTGGGCGGTGATTCTTGGTAATTTGGTGAGGGTGCTTGGTAATTCGGGGTTGGATGGTATGTGAGTGGAGGTGTTGGATAGGTTTGGTATTTGAGTGGGGACTTGGCTCTTTGTGCAACCATTACGGCTCCCACGTCTCTCTTCTTAGACACACCACCGGACTGTAAAGCCTTGTTAGTGGCTTGCAAGGCTTCAAAATTTGTAACCATACCGCTTTTATTACCTTCTTCAATCCGCTCACCAAATTTGATGATGTAAGAGAACTTGTGTCCCACAAACATCATTAACCGTTCATAATACTGCGGGTCCTGAGCCCAGAAAAAGAACTTGTTCATATGTTCTTCCTCTAGAGCAGGTCTGACTTTAGCAGCTTCGGACCTCCAACGAGTAGCATACTCGCGAAAGGTTTCTGTAGGTTTCTTCTTAACCTCCAACGAGTAGCATACTCGCGAAAGGTTTCTGTAGGTTTCTTCTTCAAATTTTGAATGTAGAACACATATGGTGCATTCTCTGTGTTGAATCTAAAACTTTCCATAAAATCAGACGCCATGCTTACCCAGTTTGACCATTTCTTGGGGTCTTGGCTGATGTACCAAGACAGTGTGTCTCCCTTCAAACTCCTCATGAACAGCTTCATGCGGATTCTTTCATCCTTTCCTATGCCAACCAATTTGTCGCAATAGGTCCTCAGATGGACTCTCGGATCACCAGTATCATCAAACATTTCGAACTTTGGAGGTTTGTACCCCTCAGGCAGTTCGACATCAGGTTGGATACAAAGGTCTTCATAATTCAACCCCTCAATCCCCTTGGTTCCTTCAACACCCTGGACTCGGCTAGTCAGTTTACTAAGCTCATCGGCCAGGTTCCTAATAAGTAAATCCTTTTCGTCAGACTCAGATGCCTGTGGGATAGGTGGAGTGGAGTAGGTCACGGTTTCCGCATTGATGGGATTGTTATAGGTGTGGAAATGGTCCTTTGTGGGGTTTTGAGGTACTAGGATGAGTAGTGGAGTGTTATTTGAGGTGTGGCAAGCATTGCACTGTGTCGGGAGATTTTGGTTCTTTGGGGGAGTTATGTGATGGTGAGGTGCGGGATGATTTTGTTGTATTGGGATATTTTGTGGAGGTGTGGGGTTTTGAGCATTTGGAAGGTTGACGTCGGGGATGTTGAGGGAAAATGACAAGTTGGCCAGATTTCGGAATTGATCAAGTTCTTCCTGAAACTTCAGCAATTTCTGTTCAAGTGGTGACATGTTCTCATGTAGGACCTGAATACCTCGGCCATCAGTGGCCTCTACCCGTTCAACCATATTCTCCTTTCTAGTGCCGCTGGATTCTTCCATCTTACTTTTGCCTTTGTCTTTTCCCTTAGGAGAACTAGGGGGAGGAGTAGGTGGAGGGCCCTTGGATCTGGTGCGATAGGATGATGATGCCAGAATGCACGAACTAACCTTTGGGGAGGGGAGTAAGAAAAAGAAATAAAAACAAAAGGTAACCAAGTCAGTGAGGATCATGAAAAAAGAATATTGTGGTATTTAAACACATAATGCAGAAATGTAAAGCGCGTCCTAAGTTGGGGACCTCTTTGTGCCTGAGGTAGGCCTAGCCGCAAATTGATTTGGAGAACCTAAAATGCTAAATGCCTCATTTTATTGATAAGAAAATAGACAAATCCCAAAACGATAGACGAAAAAATAAAAGTCACTAATGGACATTGGCCTTATTACATTGATAGAAAGATAAAGACATTCCTATCTACTTGGTCCCAGAAGGACCTTCCCCAGACTCGGCATTCTTGCTTCCTTCGAGCAGCTTTCCCAGCTCGCGAAGGCCCAGCAACAGGTAAGTTCTAGCTAGGTATCCCCCTGCAACTCCCTCAGCCTTTTGACAGTCTTCAATTCTTTTGATGAACTTTTCTTCCAGCTCGATTATACCTCGCTCCAAGTACCCAGCCTCTTGTTGGCGTTGATAGTCATGTCTTTCCTTTCCTCGATCAGTTTTTTGTTGGACTCATGTATCTTGTGGTGGTCATCCTCATTTTCCCGGATCCTTTTGCGCAGCTGGTTGAACTTGACTTGTGCTTTAGCCCTCTAATCTATAACCTTGTGACCTCGGACGTACCCCGGCTTGCTCTGACCACCCAGATCCTCTTCTAACCAACCAAGATANTGTCTGGCTCGATGGTGTCTTTCTCAAGTATAACCTTGCAGTGCCACAGGTGCTGAGCTTGGCACTTGTGAGGACTGTCATTATTTTGAAAGTCAGCTCGAAGATGGCTCATCTTCTCGACCCTAGGGATGACTTGCTTCCTTCCTGCTTGCCTCATAACTCGAAGAGGGATGTAAGGGTATGTCCCCCTTAGAGCAATCAGTATCAGAAATGATGCGTCTCGGGATCGAATGATGAACTCATCCATTGGAAACCATTCAAACATCCATTGAACCTGTTCTTCAGTCAAGTTATCAAAAAGCTCAACCCATCCCTTAGCATTTTCAGGTTGAGCGAACATGTCAGGGATATAATTCATTCGCTTTGGGTGATGGAAAGAGATGTGGTCATCCCACATTCTACGGTGAATGTCCTGTCGATATTCACCCTTTTGGACATGTTCCATGAGCCAGAGTTGAAGTAATAAATTTCAACCTTTGAAATGCTTTACTCCATGTTGACACCTTTCTAAGGCCCGATATATATCTGCAATGATCATGGGCACAATGCTGAAATATTGCCTATTTACCCCTTCTATTATGGTCTTAGTTACCATGGCTAGCCTGGTATGGATCATTTCCTTCTTCATCGGGAACACGATCAGACCCAAAAAGCAAACCATAAACACGAACACTCGGTGATGGACGTGTCGCAGAGAGGTGATATCAAACTTGTCATGGTAGGTACGGTATGATTTGTTGTAGCCATACCTTTCGTACAAGTAGTCAAAAGGAATGTATGAATCCTCCAAACATACCAATTCTGCGTCCTTTTTCAGACCCATCAATTTGAGGAAACTTTTGCCTGTGCGGTTCTCAGGCATCAACAACCCCGGAGTTTCCCATACTAGGTTAGCCAACCCTCCTATCTCTTCTATCAAAGGTGCCATTTCGATGTTCCCAAAGTGGAACACAGACCTTTCACGATCCCAGAACAGGGTAGCAGCCTCTACTATCATTTTGTTGGGCTGGATTTCCAAGAGAGACGGTAGATTACCCAAGTGTTTCCTGATGATAGCTTTGTCGCTAGAGTGCAGATCCTCCCACCAACTCAACAGTTTTGGGTGGATGTTGAAGACCATGCCGAATCTGGGGACTTCGTGCCTCATTTTTTCTGCAAATCCAATAAAGTTAGGCCCTTACCCCCACCGGACTCGACTATTTATCATCAATAATTAGTAGGAAGAATTTAGTTCTCCAAATAAATGCAGAGAACGTGAGGGCATCCATTTGGGTTTAGGGAAACCCGGTGGACTTTTGGATAAGGCTATCTTAAAAGCTATCGTGCGAACGACACTTTATCTTGACTAGGTTTGACCATGATGCATGCAACAGTACAACAGAGTAAGATTTCTATGGGGTTTTAGACCTGTACTCTTGAGCGGACAACTCAAGGAGGAAAGGCACGGAACTGTCGACTGCACCGCTGATCGACGAGTTTTACCGCAAATAAGCCTTTCCAAATTTAGTGGGTGATAATATAGGAAGGGGGCAACCACTCATCAAGCGTTGCTATAGTATTTCGTTTGGCACGAGTGGAGTATGAATTTTGAGCATGATTTATGCAATAAGTATTAAAACAAGTTGTCACGTATTTGCACGTTAAAGAAAGCGATAAAAATGGTAGTAATGATTTTAAGCAGTTACAATAAGGAAACAAAGAGACATGTCAGTTTTATTTTTGAAGAAAAGTTAATACCCGAAGTAAACATATTGCATGTAAAGGGAATTAGAAAAGGTGCAAGTATATAAAGGCATAAATTCACGAAACAATTTGAAATGGTAAAAGCCTGGACATCCCCAGCAGAGTCGCCATGCTGTCGCGCCCCCTTTTTTTCTTACTCGCGGAATATCAGGTTTATGACATTGGTTGGGACAACTCTTTCCTTTTGGGAAAGAGGTTTGCATATTTTGAAGAGTCGCCACCTAACAATTTTAACGGTGCGTTAGGGCACCTATGGGGTTCAATTATAACTACGTTGCTAACCAGAGATTTGTGTAAGGGCTTGAAATTATCCTAAGGGGAAGGTGATAGGCACCCCTCAGGATCCACAAGTGCGTTCCCGGCCAAATGGTTTCGTGAATTTGTACAATTAGCAAATAACAAGTAAAGGCTCAAATAAGAGGGGATTTAACTCTTAAACACGTAGATGTTTAGAATAACAGTAAAGGAGGATTAGCTTTTGGAAAGGAATTATGAGCTAGCATATAAAGGTGTCCTAGGTTAATAATAATATAGATCACATCAATGCAATACCCGGTAATCACTCCTCGATGAGGGGCTACATGTGGTATTAGCGCACCGGTCATCATATCCATATTCTACCCTTCCCACCCCGTGAAGGTAATTAAAGCGTGTGTTGGTCACGGACTCTATTGCGTGCTATTACCCGTCCCATCTTATCAGTCCCGGAGGAGGCTAGGACTACTATCCTAAAAGGAAGCACTAGGTTGACCCCTAGGTTTAAAGGACAAGATTCTAAGCGACAAATACCGACAATTAGGACTTCAAATAAGGGAAAAACAAATAAGAGCAGATACGAGGCCCAAGTATTCCTCCACAGATTATGCACATGATTAGCACGACTCAAACACAAGTAATGCCCTTATTAACTTCAGAACCTAAGGCATGATATCTAGGTGAGAGTGCAATAGTGAGGCAGCTTTATTACTGATTTCAGAGGATGAATTTTATCAGTTTCTTACTGATTATAACCATTAATAGTCAAGCAGCAGTTATAAAGGAGTATGTTTCCAGTTTTAATAGATTTAACACCTAAGCATTACCTAAGCGTATGACAATACTCAGTAATTACCCAGATTATTAAAGAAACTGTTACAAGTTAGTTTGCCTAAACATGTTGTACTTAGGTGTTGCAAAAAATACAGAACTACTACCAGTTGTTTGAAAACATGGTAAAACTATTTTTTAGGGCCTTTTTCATGCAATCAGTAGTTAAACTAGGTGTTTAATGAGGTCCCAAGACATGATATCTAATATGCACACATAGGGATGCAAAATGGGTGGTATGCAGAATTCCTAGGCAGGATTTCTAAATGCATAAAGTCACAATGTTTGAACATGCTATGTAGCAAGTGTGAGGATGACTTGTTTATAAGCGCATTATTATCCTAAGCATTATTCCTAGGTGTACCACAACATTACAGCGATATTAGAACTGGTTTAAATGAATAAAAGGTTTATATTAACGTTGAATCCTAGAGTATGATTTCTATATGATAAACGACAATACTATAATAGGATGCTGAGACAGTAAACATGGACCTAAGGAACAAGATATCTAATGCATGATATGCTTGCATACAATCATCCCTAAGCATGAATTTCTAGTGCACACGTAAGAAATATAAACCTAGAAGCATGGTATCTACCCCTTCACATGGATAACCTATATAACTACCCGCCCCTTTTCACTATCCATTCCCAAATATTTGTTTACAAATTATTACAGGCCGGGAATTTATGAATTACACAGCCAAAGGAAGACCAGGGAAATAGAAGTTTAAGAAAACAGTTTTGAAGAGGGAAATAGAAGTTTAACATCACACAAAAGACCAGGGATAGTCCAACAATCACAAACAGGGGTAATGGGCTTTGAGGGACAAATACAGAGCATGTGAGGGCAGACATGTAGCAAGCAGACACACATATAGGCATAAAATCATAAACTCCTAAGGATTCAAAGGATTAGGGGTATAGTAAAGTACTAGGTTAGATTAACACCTAAAACAACTAAGACCATGATTAAACTAATGTACCAGTCATAGGCATGTAAGAAGTGGGTGCTAAGTATACAGAAACACGTTGTTCATTAACAAATAAAGCCTAACTTAACATGCAGAGGGGGGTTCAGGATCCTAGATACATGCTGAATAATAAGCAAAAGCAAATTAGAAGCATACTGAATTATAACAGTAGTAGAAACATGTTGGTTTGAGGACTGAAATCTAAATTAGAACATACCAGCGAAGTGAAGAAAGCAATAACACAAACAGGAAGTTGGAGATGCACAAAAGTTAGCCTTGACTTGCAGCCGACTAACTTAGAATAGTAATAGCTCGCACAGAAGAGAGAGCAGAGAGTTTTTTTTTAATTGTGAGAGAGAGATTTTGAATAAATCAGTTCGTCTTCTTGATGAAAGAGTAGTGTATATATATAGTTTGAAAACAGATGGTAAATAAGGTAGGAATCAAAGTTAAACCTTCATTAAGGGACTGAGTATCAATCAATGTAAAATCAGTATAAGTATCCCTTAATTGAAGGAATAGAGTTCAAACGGTATTATGCAGCCAGCAAATAAGGAAAAGTACCATATGTGACTGCATATAGCATATAAGGAAATAACTTAGCATAGTACAAGTATGGGACATGCAATTGAGGCTAGGTTCAGAATATTTAAATTAAGGAAAGTGTATAAGAATTAATTGAGAGCAGGTTTATTCATAAAAATAAGGCAAGAGATGATTCAGATTCTAAAAATTAGTGAGGAAATTTTTAAATCACAGGAAATAAGTGTTACTCAAAGGGAAATACCACCATTTTAAGGAAATATTTGAAAAATCAGGCAATTAGTATTACTCAAAGGAAAATACTCGAAAATCAGTAAAGAGTATGGTGTAAAATCACTAAAGCACTAATCATACTTGTTCAGAGATTCCAAAATGGCAAAACTATACTGGAGTAGCACATATTGAGCAAAAATCAGAAACCCTAATCACGTAATTAGGGATACATATTAGAAAAATAGAAGATAATTAAAGGAATCCATAGATAATCATAGTCTAGACAGAGGCGACAGAGAATCAGAAACCCTAATCAGTAATTATAGAGAAATAAATCACAAAACACATAGAGTATATACGCAAGCAAAGTAGTCATGCTAGAACATCATAAAATGAACTCGGATTCACATATTGAACCCAAAAATCTGGTGCCTTTTTATCAAGATGAATCAAACAAGAAGAGAATTGCTCGAATAATGCTTAAACACAATAAAATCACAAAAATAATACTATGAAACTAGAGGAAGAACTGTTTAAAAAGAATCTTGAAACCCTAGTTTTGAGAAATGAAGAGTCGTTTCAAAAAACAAGATCGTTGAGGAAAACATCATAATAAATCGTAACAAGCACAGATCTAGGGTAGATCTGAAGGAATCGGAAGTTTCAAACCATAGGGTTTCACAGAAAACCTCAGAGAAGATGAGAAAGACCTCAAACAGCACTGGCTCGAGCCTCAGGGTCATAAACCCTAAGCAGAATCAAGCTTTGGAGGCTTAAAGTGGACAGGAACACAATGGGTGTAATAGGTTCTCGCCCTTTGAGGTCCTTAGGGATTACAACACCGGCATTAAGAGATCCATGAGAAGCAGGGGTGATGGAGGTTTCAGAGTCTCCGGCGAGGGTGGCCGGAGAAGATGAAGAGAGCCATCGAAGTTGAAGAGATAGAAGTCTCTAGAAGAGACTAGAGAGAGAGAGATGAGAGTAGAGAGATGTGAGTCGTGAGAATGAGAGGGGTTGGGAGAGATGTGAGTCGGTGATAATGAGAGGGGTTGGGGGGGTTAGTTTGAATTAATTAAGGAAATAGGAATCGGGGCAGTTGATCTAATTTGATCAACAGCTCAGATTGGTTTGGGGTTGGATCGGGTATGGAATTGGGTCTGAGCTGGGTATTTAATTGGGATGAAGGGTTGGGTATTGGGTTGGTTTAATATGATGGGTTGAGTTTAAAAATAGGCTAGATTTTAAATAAAATGGGGCTATTAGTTAAATACCCATAAAATCAAATAAATAATTACTAAAATAGCCAATAATTATGTAAAAAAAGAAATTAATGCCACATAGATGAAAATTAAGGTAATAAGCTAATATTAAAACAAAAAAATGACAGATTATCGAATTAAAATAGCATGAATGCGCAATTAGGCCATAGTTGCAAAATTTGTATAATTATAGTTAAACAGCGCCTAATTGGTTACTTTGTGAAATATTAAAATCTAATAAAATTAAATATGATTAAAAATGATATATTTAGCTGGGAAATATTTTGAAATTATTTATAATATAATTTATGAATAATTACTGAATACAGAAATACTAAATAAATAGAAAATTGAGTTGATATAAAATACGAAAAATTGTGAAAAAATACCATCCACATAAAAAATGATTTTAAAAGTAATATGTAAGTTTGAAAATAATTTTGTGGAAAAATTGGGTATCAACAGTTTTGTTATTCTATCTTCGTTTTTGGTAATTGGATTATGAATTTTAAAGGGAAATTGGGGGTTTTTGCCTAAAGTTTCATAGAGTGAGTTTTTGAGCTTTGGACGTTGATTCAGAGTCATATTTGGGTGAAACTGGTATGGTTGGACTCGTAACTAAATGGGTTTTCGAATTTTATAAGTTTCGTGGAGTTCCGAGGTGGGAGCCTGGGTTAGACTTTTGGGTTTATTTTGGGCTTTTGATTAAAGATTCGACATTTATCAATTGGGTTTTCTTCCTTTGGCATTATTCATGTATTTGAGTTGATTTTGGCTAGTTTCGACCCATTCGAAGGTCGGTACGCAGGGTATGGCATTTAGGAGCATCACTTGGCTTGCTCGGTATTGAATTTTGCTCGTTCGAGGTAAGTAACACTTCTAAACTTGGAGCTAAGGGTATGAACCCTGATTATAGGTGTTATGTCATTTGTTTTGGAGGTGACACACATGCTAGGTGACGGGCGTGTGGGCGTGCACTGCAAAAATTCAGACTCAGTCGATTCCGTAGAGCTGTGTAGTTAATTAACTTGTATTTTCCATGAAATTTCCTCGGGTTAAAGAAACTGAGTTGTAACTCATGTTAGAAATCGTGCTTAGGAAAGTGCTGGTATTATTGGGACCCACTGAGGTCATTTTTACCGTCGACATTATATGTTTAAATTGTAATTTCATACTCAGTCATATTCCTTCATTACATATCATATCTCAGTCTCTGTTGTTATTTATCGATACATCATATCATCACTTTGGGCTAGTTTCATGACATTGTGATCCCGAGAGACTTGAGAAATTAATGATTGAGATAGGCCGAGGTCCTGATTGTGAGTCATATTTATGGGATCAGGCTGCACACCGCAACATGTTTTTATTTATCCATGCCTAGACCTTGCTTATTATAGAGCTTACCTGACGGATTGGGTTATTAAATTAGATAGTTGTTAATTGGCTTACCTGACGGATTGGGTTAGGTTCCATCACGACTAGATGGATTTTGGGTCGTGACAAGGTGGTATCAGAGCTCTAGGTTCATAGGTTCTACAAGTCATGAGAAAGTGCCTAGTAGAGTCTTGCAGATCGGTATGATGATGTCCATACCTATCTTACAGAGGCTACAGGGCATTAAGGATAATTTCCCATCTTTTTTTCCTTATCGTGCAGAATTGATTTAGCTTGAAATATAACTCTTTGAATTTCCTCCATGCATTCGTGTGTGCATGTGAGCGCTCGATATTTGTTGTACATCGACATCTTTTGATTCCATGGATAAGGTGTGAGATATGATTTTGGCATGCTAATGATAGGCCAATATGGAGGACTTGAGGCCGGGTTTTGATCGTAGCTTGAGCACGGGGATTTCAGTGGTGTGAGCACGTGCTTTTGGACTTACAAGTCTGGTAGTGTCCCTATTAATGGAATTGGTGGCTCGAGGAGTAGTTGGATGACCATATGATGATTATGATGTGACTGGGGGATATGTTCAGATGACTTGATTGTGACAGTAAGATTTTGGTTGGGATGTGAGAAGGACTATTGGGTGCTTGATTTATGTCTTTATATGATGCATAGTCTTGAGTTATGAGGGTGTTGAATGATTTTTCATGTTGTTTAATTGTAGAACAAAGTGGATTTTTATGGCTTGTTGTGAGTTCGGATTCAGAATGATTACGTAATTGCGTGGGTTATAACATGTGGGGTAATCTGCAGATGTGTGATCCTTATGATGTTGTGTGGCGAGTTTCTTTTCTACCAGTGGGGTATATGTGTTGAGATTTGAATTTGGAATTTGGTTAAGTGACCGTCATGTGGATGTACGCGAGCTTAGTAGATGATTTGAGGAACCATATGGTTTGTGTTATGTGAGATTATAAAGGATTTAGTTCAATATCCTGGCGGTATTATGGTAGTAATAGACTATGGGTATTGCGAGTTATCGAGTGTTTTGATCTATTGATTTGAGCCAAGTGGAGGAGTCTGCTATCATCGATTTTATTACGTGGTTATGTGTTGTATTGGTTTCTATTTTAGGCATACTTGTGAATGTGATATGACTTGCAGAGGTAGAGATCGAGGATGACTCGAGTAGAGGAATTTCTGGATACGGGTTATGTTTCACTTTATGGGTACATGGAAATCATGGAATAATTTGAGTTGTTATTCGTGACGGATGTAGTGTGCATAGAGTAGGTATTTTCTAGATTCCATTAAGGCTGGATTACTTCTTTGGGTGTTGTTGTGCTAATGGGGTACAGGTCGTTTGGCCCATTCAGGTGGTGCAATTGATATTTGAGCATAGTGGAGGACACTCGAGAAAGATCTAATGGCTTCAAGTTTTTATGTGGCAATTGTGAATTTTTCCGGATTTGTATATGGCTAAGATCTGAGATTTACATTAGATGGTGTAGAGACTCGTAGTATTATCATTACGGATTTTACATTTTAGTATCAGGAGGGTGAAGGAAATAACTTTAGATTCATAGAAGATCTCTTCAGAGTGGGTATCTCGATTGTGGTACTTTTGGGGTTCTTAAAAAGGGAATAAAACGGCTTATGGGCCTTAGAGCAGTGTGGTTTTATGCTATGATCTCTTGTGGTGAGCCTTGGGGCAAGGATCGTGGTGTTCTGGCAAGGAGAAGTGTTGTCACGACCCAAATCCTAACCCAGGTCGCGATGGCGCCCAACACCGCCGTCAGGCAAGCCAACCATTACCTACTAGTGAGTTCAAGTAGTTTACCAAAAATATTTTTCAACACTTGCTTAACTTAGTTTTGAGATATTAAGTAGAAACGGATAACTTAGGCAATTTTATGCAAAATAAATAATAATGAAGTCATAATTAACGATCACATCCCAAAATAAAGTCTACTAGCGTGTGTGTGCCAGGAACTAGTGTCACAAGTCTATAGGCATCTAGTAGAATAATATCAAAAGAATGAAAGTTTGTACTACTGTCTGAGTGAGTATAGATAGAAATAACTAAATAATAGCTCCAAAGTGCTGCTGGAAGTCGCCAAGAAGAGCAGCTCACCGTGAAGCCTCGATCAGTATAACTCAGGGACGAGGTCCGAACTGGAACCCATATGCACCTGCCTCAGAACATGTACAATTAAGTACAAGGCATAGCATGAGTACATAAACAATATATACCCAGTAAGTATCCCGCCTAATATCGAAGAAGTAGTGACGAGAGGTCGACTTGACACTTACTAGGGCCCAAACAGTATATTTGGGTGATAATTTAAAAAAGGACAACAAGTAAGCATGGATAGTAACGAAATATATATTGAATCATAATAAAATCCAAATATGTAGTGACGCATCAATATACAAGTTTTCAGTTCGATCTTCCAGGATATTTCGCAGCTCAACAATCATAAACAACATCAGGCAAATAGCATGCACATAGTGCAATAAGGACATCCGGCCTTGGCCAACATAATAATAATAATTGTGCATTGTCGAAGGGTCGAACGGCGCGAACCATAGATGCATTAACAACCTGTCGTGGCGTACGGACCGCTCCCATGAGAGTAGGGGAAAGAATCACTCCGCTCACGGGATATAAATTGCGAAGCGGTCGCATGCAAACACAACATCTTTCTTTCAATCCTTTTCAAATAATAATTCTTTTTAAACATCAAATTCTCGGTTTTCTTAAAACAAAGTTGCATACAATGAAGTTACAAAGCAATAACTTAAGTTAATGGAATTCACATGGCATGGTGTGGGCCTAACTACCCGTACATAACAATAATAGTCACTACGCACGGGCTCTCGTCACCTCTCACGTATGTAGTCCTCCACAACAATAACACATAATCATTTAATTCACCTATGAGGAAAATTCCCTCTTACAAGGTTAGAAAGGAGACTTACCTCGCGTCAAATCTACTTCCCGGGTCAAGAATATGCCCGAAACTCCAAATTCGTCGCCCAAGGACTCGAAACTAGTCAAATATTGCATAAACAAATTAGTCTACACTCTAAAGTTCTTAATTCTCTTACTTAAATGATCATTTCAACCTAAATTGGGAAAATCCTAAAGTACACCTCTGGGCCACATGCTCGGATTCCAGAAATTTTTGAAGGAAACTATCAGTCATGGCCTAAGGATCAATATTATATAGTTTTTTATTGATTCCTTAACAAATTTCTTGGAAATTTCCCATTTTTGTCAAAAACCTAGGTTTTTACTCTAACCCATTGTTTCTACTAATTGTTGTGTTAATCTACCTAAGAATTCAAGTATAAAGCTAAATTTATAGTAGGAATTACTTATCTCACAGTAGCTAGGTCGAATACCCTCCTTGCATGCTCTCAAAATCGCCCAAAAGAAGAAGAATGGTGTTCAAAAATGGCTAAGTCCCGTATTTAAAACGAACTCACTACCTACAGGTTTTCCGCACCTGCGGCTCGAGGACCGCGCTTGCAGTCTTGCATCTGTAAGAAAAATCTCGCAACTGCGGAGAACGGGAAGGGGGCCTTGTTTCGCACCTGCGGAGCAAAGTCCGCACCTGCGGAAAGGAGTCCGCATATGCGGAAATGGGAAGCTCCCTCAGGAGTCGCACCTGCGCCTTGACCTTCGCAGGTGCGGTTGTACCAGATCTGGTGCAGCATCAGTCATTTAAGGCTAGTTTTTGCCTCGCTCGATGCCCGAATAGAATCTGGGCCCACCCGAGACCCTGTCTAAATATACCAAGAAGTCCTAAATCATAATACGGACTCGCTCGAGCTTTCGGAACGTCCGAAATAGCACTAAATCTAAAAGTCATACCCCAAAACCTATTGGATCAAACTTAAGAACTTCAAGTTCTTGAAGTCGCTTTCAACACGCCGAACCTATCTATACTACTCGGAATGACACCAAATTTTGCGAGCAAGTCATAAATGACATAACGGAACTATTCCCGATCTCGAAATTTTGTTTGGATCTCGATAACACAAAAATATGTTGCAAACCTCAATTTGAACTTAAGGAAATTCTTATTTGACTATTTGGCGCCGAAATGCCCCCGGGTCATCCAAAACCCGTTCCGAACACACGCCCAAGTCCGAAATCATCATACGAACCTACCGGAATCTTTGAATCTCGATTCCGGGGTCGTTTACTAAAAATGTTGACTGAAGTCAAACTTGGCCTTTAAGGTCAACCTTAACTAAGTGTTCCTATACCACTCCAAACTCCCCCAAACCTCGAACCACCTGTCCCCGCAAGTCATAAATCAGTAAAAGCAACTACGGGGAGTCTAATTTAGGGGCACGGGATCCTAGAACACAAAACGACCGGTCGGGTCGTTACATTCTCCACCTCTTAAACAAACGTTCGTCCTCGAACGGGTCTAGAATCATACCTGGAGTGCTGAATAAGTGTGGATATCTGCTCTGCATGTCCTTCTCGGACTGCCAAGTCGCCTCTTCGACTGGTTGGCCCCTCCACTGGACCCTTATGGCGGAAACCCTCTTGGACCTCAACTGGCGATCCTGCCTGTCAATAATAGCAACTGGCTCCTCTTTAAAGCCCAACCTCTCATCCAACTGAATGGTGCTGAAATCTATCACGTGAGAGAAGTCGGCGTGATACCTCCGGAGCATGGATACATGAAAGACCGGATGAACCCCTGATAAAATGGGAGGTAAATCAAGCTCATAAGAAACCTCCCCAACTCATCTCAAATCCTCAAATGGGCCTATAAACCTCGGGCTCATATTTCCCTTCTTCCCAAACCTCATAATACCCTTCATCGGTGAGACCTTCAACAGAACCTTCTCGCCCTCCATAAATGATACATCACGCGCCTTCTGATCCACGTAACTCTTCTGTCTGGACTGTGTTGTGCAAAATCTCTCCTGAATCAACTTCACCTTCTCCAAAGCATCCTTCACTAGATCGGTGCCATATAGCTTAGCTTAGCCTCGTCAGGCTTTAACCACTGATGCGAGACTAAATTGCATAGTTTAACATGTGATATACCTCACATTTTATGCACATTAATAATAAAATTACACTTGTTATGTGCTTAATGGAGTTTATTTTATGTGTAGGTGAATTGGAAACGGAAGCCGAGCTAAATGGGAGCATAAACGTCGAAAATACGCTCAAGAGTCGAAAAGGAGTGACCCGGGACTACCCTGGCGT
>ML438293.1:0-33293 GCA_005239525.1 Nicotiana knightiana | reverse complement strand
CGCCCGTTTAGTCTTTCTATAAGACATAGTTGAGCGTGATCAAATTTTGGCGCCGTTTCCGGGGAATTAACGGTATTATCAATTGAGTTGAAAGAAATACAAAATTCTGAAACAAAGTCAATTTTCCTTAAAATTTTCGTTTTCACATTGAATGTTTAACGTTTGCTAAGTATTGCAGGTGCATGCCTAGAAACTCATCGAGGACTGGTGAAGTAATTGAAGCCTTATCAGACCCTGAGAAAGTTTTCAGGACCATAAACCGGACCAACCGAAAAAGCAAACATCAACCACAAATTGAACAAATTGAAACCGACATGGAAGATCAACACAACCGGAATAATCATGGGGATGATGTGGTGGACCCAGTCGCTGAAGCTCCTTTATACGACTGGGCACAACCTACAGCTGAGAATTTGGCCACGACGATATTGGTTCCTCAAATACAGGCCGAGTCCTTTCAGATTACAAATAAGATGTTGCACCTATTGCAGAACAAAGGGCTATTCTCAGGGTCGTACAGTGAAGACCCCCAGCAGCATCTAAAGAACTTCCTGTCAATTTGCAAAACTCAAAGGCAGCCAAACGTCACTCAGGAAGCAATAAAACTGTTGTTGTTTCCATTCTCAGTGACTGGTGCTGCCCAGACTTGGCTTAACTCACTCCCCATCAATTCCATTACTACATGGGAGGAGTTAGTCAAGCAGTTCGTGAACAAGTTTCATCCACCCAACAAAACTGCTCAACAAATTGATGAAATCTTGAGCTTTAGACAGAAACCAGTGGAAACATTACAAGAGACATGGGAAAGATTTAAGAGTATGCTGGTTATCTGTCCACATCATGGCATTCCTGAGCAAATGTTGGGGCAGCGTTTTTACATGGGTTTGGCTGATACTGTGAAAGCAAATGTTGATGCTTCAGCTGGTGGAGCATTCCTGAGCAAATCGTGGAGAGAGAGCCAAATCTTACTTGATAAAATGGCACAGAATTCAGGATGGACAACAAGGAATGCACCCATTACTCCTGTAGTTCATTCAGTGCCATTCGATCCATCTAATACCATTGCAGAGAACGTGGCCACCTTGATAACACAAATGAGTATCCTTACTAAGAGGGTAGAAGAATTGGGACAGAAACAGCAGGTGCACATCGTTGACACAATCAACGATGGAGTCACGCATTACAACGGAGTTATGTTGAGATACGATCCTTTGTGTTAGATTCGTGTGTCTTGGATCTACTATGTAGGATGAGTTCATAACATTGCAGTTGTGGTGGTGGTGATTGTTGAGCTTGCGGGACGGTCTTCTCAGTTGCGTTATTTTCCATTTTTGGTGTGCATTGGGTTATTGCGTATTGGTGCATGAATTGCAAATTTTGTGGCTCTAGGTCGTATTGGTATTGCATGTCAATTGAATGGTTTTGTTTGACGAGGTGAGGTCATTGGACCTCAAATGGGTGCTATCGGATTTGATTGGGGTATATTTGAAAGGGCAATGTCGTTGATCGGCTTAGAAATTGGCTATAGTTATTGTCGAGGGAGAGAGAACTCCATGGCTTGTTGATCTGATGAGTGGTTATGAGTTTCTACGTGTCTATTTCATCACTGATAGTGTACGAAGGTTTTAGAACGAGGTTTTGTTTTATATAAGGTTTATTATCAGTATTGAGTTGTTTTGAGCAGCTATTGTGATCGAAAATTTTTGGTATGAGTATACGAGTCATGTGGTATGTCATGTGATTACATCTTGGGGTATGTTTATGTCTTGATAAACCTTGTTCAGACTTATACAGTGTGTAGACGTGAGGTTCGGTGTTTTAGGAAATTTCGGATGTTTGAAATTGGAATCGGTGGATTACACGCTAAGGTTGAAGTTATAATCTTCAGTTATGTCGTGTTTTCGGGCCTATATGGAATAAGGTGACATGGAATCACTCACGTGTATGTGCATGGAAGGTTTACACAGTGGTTGACGACCTTGGAATGACTCTTGGCACGTTCTAGGATGAACATATATTTATGTGGGAGATGGCATTTTTAGAGCATTGCTTGGCTTGCTTGGTATTGAATTGGGCTCGTTCTAGGTAAGTAACACTTCTAAACTTGGAACTGGGGGTATGAATCCTGATTATACGTGTTATGTGATTTGTTTTGAGGTTACACATATGCTAGGTAACGGGTGTGTGGGCGTGCACCGTAGAAATTCATACTCAATTAATTCAGTAGAGCTGTGTAGTAAATTAACTTGTATTTTGCATGAAATATTCACGTGTTAAAGAAACTGAGATGTGACTCATGTTAGAAACTTGCTTAGGCAAGTGCTGGTAATATTGGGATCCATTGAAGTCATTTTTTCCATCGAGTTATATGTTTAAATTGTAATTTTTTATTCAGTCATATCCATTCGTTGAATATCATATCTCAGTCTCTATTGTTATTTATTGATACATCATATCTCATTCTGGGCTAGTTTCATGATATTGTGAGCCTGAGAGACTGGAGAGATTGATGACTGAGTGAGGCCGAGGGCCTGATTGTGAGCGATATTTATGGGATCGAGATGTACGCCGCAACATGTTTTTATTTATGCCTGGACTTGGCTTATTATAGCGCTTGGCATGAAGGAGCTCCTCTAGAGTCTACACACCTACAATGGGCGCAGTGGACTTTGTATTTGGATTGAGATCCCTGGGCATGAAGTTGCTCTATATATTCACATTTGGGATGGAGTTCCTGGGCATGGAGTTGCCCTATGTATTCAAATTTGGGATGGAGTTCCCTGGGCATGGAGTAGCCCTATACATTTATGTTGAGGGATTGATCTCCCCTGGGCAAGACCTGCCCGTACAGTACAGCAAGATTGAATACTCTGAGAGTGTGAGTACATGAGTTCATCATTAAGATGCATTGCATTTTACATGCGTACTTGAGATACCGAAATAGAGATGTATTTCCTCATGCTACCCGGTGTTGGTGACATTCATGATTTTACCTGTATATTGGCCATAGATTTGTATCTTCCTCATGCTATCTGAACATGAAAAATCTTATTTATTGTTGAAAGGTTTTTGGAAAAATCACAGTTTTCAAGCTTATTCATATATTTTGGGATTTTCGGTGAAAGTTCTGGGATCTACTGTTATACTTGAAAAGCATTCCTCTTTTCCGTATTGTTAACCAACTGAGTTATTTCCTTTACCATCTTTATTATTTTCTTATGAATTGTTGATAGTTAAGTTGGACTCTGACCCTAGTCCCAACTCGTCAGTACTTTCTACCTAAGGTTTTAGGTCTGTTACTTATTGAGTAACATAGGGTCGGTTGTACTCATACTACACTTCTGCACCTTGCGTGCGGATGTTAGATGTTGATGTTATTGTGCACGTGGGAGCTGGTTTTTAATATGTACCTGCCTTCCAATCATAGCTGCCTTTTGTTCATGGTAGCTCTAGACTTGTGAAAATGTGTTTATAAACATTCAGACATATGATGTATTTATTTCATACTAGCTTTGTAAAGTCTAATTCTTAGACGCTCATGATTTGTATTACCAGTTCTTGGAAAATTCTTATATAAATACAATTATATTATCATTTCTTTTCTTAATAAATCCCATAAAATTGGATAGTTGTTAATTGGCTTACCTGACAGGTTGGGTTAGGTGTCATAACGACCAGATGGATTTTGGGTCGTGACACTCTCAAAAGAAAGCAAATATTTGACCTTTTTTGGGCTACAAATAGCTAATTGGTTGACACTGGTAATGTTTGGCCAATATTAGTAATATTTTATGAATTGATCATTTTTTGCAATAAGCTACTTATAAATGGACATAGCTTGTAGTTTCCCATCTATTATTGATGAGACTTGCACTTGCATCGACACTTACCTTATTTAGGGCTCATATCCTCTAATAAAAGAGAGAAGACACCATGGATTATCTATATGTCTACTACTCCCTCTGTCTGAACAAAGGCTAGGTCTATTTTGGGAGCATTTACCTCTTCTCAACCCTGAAGCCAGTGCGATTCGAATTACGAAAGTCAAACTATTTGATTTTTTATGTGAATTCAGACATAATGTTTTCAATTTTTGTTGAAATGAAACTTTTACATTTAAAAAACTACATAAAATACTAAAAGTTACAATAATTCAGAAATTTACTTTTTCTAGTAAGAAAGGTTGCTCGGAAGTAATTCGGAAGATGAGTCAACATTGACGTAAACTGCAAAGATTGCAGAAGATGAGGAAAGTTGTTTGGATCCCAACAAAAGATAAGGATCCTCAAGTACAAGACCTTAACCTTTGGTCTAAGGAGGAGATATGAAAATCGTCAGCAAGTTTGGTTAGAGATTTGAAACCCTCATAGTTAGCATGAGATATAAACAAATTATAAAATCATGCTCAATTATGTATCATGAGGGTAGTGTCATTCCATGAGACTCTATCTTCAAAGTACTGGTCAAAGACTTAGCTCACAACAATACTACAAGTGTTTTCTAGAAGTACCTTAAAAAGATAATCAATAATGAGAAGTATAGCTCATGATTGAGGCAGAAATGAGAACAATTGTGAAAGAAGTTCACTTCTTAGACAAGATAGGAGCTCGACTTTCGTACAGCGAAGATGGTGGAGTGTTTGTCCAGAGTAGGACTTGTTCCTCCTTAGCACTCAAAGTGAAGGAAAAATAGTATGATGATCCCCACTCGTTACAGCTGAAAGAGGGGATTCATACGCATAAGACGATGGCTTTTGGACAAGGGGAAATGATGGTACTTTGAGGTACCAAGACGGTTTTTGTGTTCCAGACATAGATAGATATAGAGAGGGAAGATCATGTTAGGAGCCCATAATTTTAGGTATATTATCCACTTAGGTTCCCCAAAGATTTATCATGCTCAAGAAGATTTCTTGATGGAACGACATGAAAAAGAACGTCGCAGACTTTGTGGCCAAGTGTATGAATTGTCAGCAAGTGAAACTCGAGCGGCAGAAAGCATAGTATTTTACAACAGAATACACATTCTTGAGTGGAGATGGTATATATGGACTTTATAACAATCTCGCTCATTTTGAAAGCATGATTTGATTGTGTGATTGTAGATCGACTTACCAAGTCAGCTCACCTCTTTCCAGTGAAGACTACAAATTTAGCAGAGGATTATGCCAAGTTGTATGTCCAAGAAATCGTCAGATTGCATGGGACTCCATTATCCATCATTCCAGATCGTGGTGCTCAGTTTAGAACGAACATTTAGAGTCCTTTCATAAATGATTAGGCATAACGTTTTCATCCTTAGAAAGATGGCCAGGCAGAGCGCAATATTCAAATAATTGAGTCTATGTCCTTGATTTTATAGTTATGGGATGATCACATAGATCTCATTGAGTTTTCCTATAATAACAGCTACCATTATAATATCAAGATCGCACCATACAAAGATATGTATGAGCGAAGGTATAGATTTCAAATTGGTTGGTTCGAAGTTGGTAAAGTAGTAGTCTTAGAGACTAGGTTCCATCACGACGCCTAAGGCGAGATTTTGGGTTGTGACAAGTTTGGCATCAGAGATGTAGGTTCATAGGTTCTACGAGTCACAAGCAAGTTTAGTAGAGTCTTGCGGATCGGTACAGAGACGTCTGTACTTATCTTCGAGAGGCTACAGAACTATTAGGAAAATTCCACTTCTTTCATTCATATCGTGCAGATTTGTTGATTTCGTAGTTTGATCCTTTGTATCTTTATTCTCTCATAGATGGTGAGGACACACGCTACCGGATCAGCCGAGCAATCACCTGCACCCCCTGCTAGATTTGCGAGAGGATATGGCTGAAGTGGAGGCCATACCGCAGCTAGAGCACCTTCTAGAGCAGCAGCTGGGAAGCCACCAATAGCTTTGATTGGGGGACAAGCACCGGAGGCGCCTGTTGTTACCCCCAGACTTCAGGAGACTTTAAAGCAGTTCCTGAGCATGTTTAGTACATTGTCTCAGACGGTATTGATCTCCGTTGCACCACTACTTCATAGATTGGGGGAGGAGCTCAAACTCCCACAGTCCGTACTTTAGAGCAACAATATCATGTTGGTCATACTCCGGGTGTGGTGTCGGTACAACCTGTTATTCTGGTTCATCCTGAGGTCAGTTCAGGGGTATCAAATGAGGAGCAGAAGAGGCTTGAGAGGTACAAGAGGTATGGTACAGCTACTTTCAGTGGCTATGCTACCGAGGATGCACAGGGTTTTCTAGAGAAGTATCACAGTATTCTCCACACGATGGGTATTGTGGAGGTGAGTGGAGTTGCTTTTACTATACTTCAGTTTCCGGGAGTAACATATCAGTGGTGGAAGGTATATGAGGAGGATGGTCCAGCTGATGCAGCACCACTCACTTAGACTCAATTTTCAGAGATGTTTTTGAGGGATTTTAATTCCCAAACCCTTTGGGATAGCTGGCGTACATAGTTTGAGCAGCTATGTCAAGGCACCATGATGGTGTTAGAGTATGTCATCAGGTTCAGTGAGTTATCCCCTCATGCACCTACTTTGGTTCCCACAATCAAAGAGCGAGTCTATAAATTAATTGAAGGGCTCAGTTATGGTCTTAGAGTAATCATGGCTCTGGAGTTGGAGATTGATACTCTATTTCATCAGGTTGTAGAGATTTCCAGGAGGTTAGAGAGTATTCGGGGTGAGGATAAGGAGGATAAGGAGACCAAGAGGTCTCGAAGTTCTGGAGGATTTATTGAATTCTACTCTTCAGCTATGACCCAACACGGCGGAGGCACGGGCAGTCCAACCCCACTACAAACTACTTATGGTGCTCCAGTTAGTCGGGGACCTCAGGGTACTCATATGGCACAATCATCATTTAGTGCACCACCGGCACGGGGTTCCTACAATGGTTATTCCAATTATCTGGCACAGACTCAGTACGAGAAGCTACGCCTGCAAAGGGGTTGTTATGAGTGTTGTGATACTAGGCACATAATGAGAGATTGTCCCAGACTTGAGAGAGGTGGATTTCATCATAGCACTCAGGCTATGGGCCCTATTCAAGTTGCTACTCCACATACACAGCCATCTAGCACTGAAGGACAGGCGGGTAAAGGGCGCCATAGAAGGGGAGGCCTAGCCTGTTGATATGATTTCCATGGTAGGGTTAAGGTTGCTGCATCAGATGGTTCCGTTATAGGTATGGTTTTGATTTTTGGTAGAAGAGCATCATTCTTATTTTGATTCGGTCCTATTTGTAGGAGTGAGTCCTCCTATCTTGGTTCATATATGGGTGTATTTCCTGATTCTTTTACTCTACTTATATGTTTACCTCTGTTGAGAGACCTCTATATTGATAACCGTGTCTATCATTTTGGTTTGCCCAATATTGATGGCTATGAGCCAAGAATGAATTTTTCTCTTACTCATTACGGTAGGTTTTGATATGATTTCTAGATGGTTTGATTATGATTTTTGATTTAAGTGCTCTACCTGTATGGGAAGTCCATTACGTGTTGTGATTTTGTTTCGCGAAATTTAGTTAGTGGAAGGTTTCGGTTGGTATGACATGTATTCTACTTGTGATTCAAAGCTGAGGATAGGATCCTTGGGTTTTCGTGTGGTTTGATATGTTTGAACCGGGCTACGTGTCGCGGTGGATTTATATTAGGATTAGATCCTTGTGAGTATTTCATACATTGTGATTCTCTCTTGTGGAATGGATCCATAGTATGGTACTGATAGGGAGTTGTGCCAGTCAAACTTGTTTGATAGTCCTCCCATGTGTTTCTTTTTTCATATTCAATGATATTCGCGTTGTACTTATTGGGTTTAGCTTGCGACATATATTCCCAGATGGTGTTGGGTGTGACTTGTTGATTTGGGTTAGTGGTTATGATGTCTTCATGTATCTTGCGTCGTGTTCAGCATTGTGAAGGTTTGGGAAAGGTTTTAGCTGTTATGAGATTAGTTACTGGTGCTGGAATTGATTATGGGTGTCTATTGTGATCAAAGACATTGCTATAGGCATATGGGAGATGTATTACGTTAGATGGTTATATCTTGTGGGTGTATACATGAGTTGTGGAAGCTGGTTGAGGTTGATACAGTGTGTTAATGTGGGAATCGGATCTATATCAAATGATCGGATGGTAAAAATTTTGGTTCTAAGGTTTATCAGTGAGGGTGGAAGGAATAATCATCAGTTGAGAGTATGTTGTCGAGCTTATTTGGATTGGAGTGACGTGGGATCACCCGGCAAGCATGTCTATGGTGAGTTCCTTCACTGATTCCGCGGCTTCGGAACGGTTTTTAGCACGTTCGAGGACGAACGTTTGTTTAAGAGAGAGCGAATGTAATGAAATGATCGGTCGTTTTGAGAATTAGTGTCTCGTTCGGTGGCTTAAGTTCTCGAGTAGCTTCATATTGTGTATTATTACTTGTATGTGTGGCCGGGTCTAGTTTTCAGATGATTCGGGATCGATTAAGAAGACGGATTCTTGTTTTAGAAGCTTAAATGGCAAGAGTTGAACGGAGTTTGACATTTGTGTAAACAACTCCGGAATGGTGATTTGATGATTTCAATAGCTTCGTATGGTTATTTTGGACTTAGGAGTATGTCCAGATTTGGATTTGGAGGTCCGTAGGTTGATTTGATGCATTTTGGCAAAAGTTGGAAAGTTAAAGGTTTAGAAGGTTGAGAGGTTTGAGCAGGAGTTGACTTTGATGATATCGGGTTCGTATTTCAATTTCGGGAGATAGTATAGATCTGTTGTGTCATTTGGAACTTGCATGCAAAATTTGACGTAATTTCGGGTTGATTTGATATGATTCTGTGCAAGTTGTAGAAGGTGAAAGTTCATAAGTTTAATAAGTTCGATCTGAGGTGGGATTAGTAGTTTTGACGTTGTTTGATATGATTTGAGTCCTTGAGCATGTCCGCGTTATGTATGGAACTTGTTGGTATATTCGGAGAGGTTCCCGAGGGCCCAGATGTGTTTCAGATGGGCTACAGGCCATTTTCTCATGTTTTGGATTGATGATCTGATATTTGGTGCCTCCTTATACGCGATCGCGAGTGTAATGTCGCATTCGTGGAAGGTATATTGGAGGCAGTCAATATTTGAAATTTGCGTTCGCGAGAGTGTGACTGCGTTCACGTAGCTTCGAAGATTATTGTCTTCACGTTAGCATGATGTCTTACGCGATTGCACTAAAGTCAAGGCGGGAAGGGGCATCAGGAAATTTCCCTTCGTGTTCGCGAGTACGCAGACGGGTTTGCATAAGGGATTTGGTCACCGCATTCATGGTCGTTGAGTCGCGTTTGCAAAGCATAATTTGGCAGCTGAAGGTTTAATTCTTCGCGATCGCGTGAAAGATTTTGTGATCGCGATGTATAATTCACTGGGAAGAATATAAAGTATTCTATTTTGAGGGTTATGATATTTTTATCACTTTTTTGAGCTAGAGAGCTCAGTTTTGGGAGATTTTGGAGGGAATTTTCACGCGTTGGTTTGGGGTAAGTGTTCTTCACCCGAATTTGATTATTTCATGATTTCATCTTTGTTTTTATCATTAAATTAGTTATTTGAGTTGGAGAAAATAGGGGAATTTTATTTAAAACTTTAAAAAATGTAAAATGAGGATTTGAAGATCGATTTGATGTCGGAATTGGATAATTTTTGTATGGTTTGACTCGTACCGTAATGGGTGCTTGAATTTTGTGGGTTTTGTCAGGGCACGAGGGGCGGGCCCGGGGTTGACGTTTTGGGTTGAATTTTTAGTTTTCATTAAACATTGAAGCATTATTATCTAGAATTGTTTTCTAAGGTTTTTATTTATGATATTAAGCCATTTTGGCTAGACTTGAGCCGTCCGGAGGTGGTTTCACATGAGAAAGTCAGTTTAGATTATTTTTTGTTTAGATTCTTTAAGGTAAGTATCTTGCCTAACTTTGTGTTGGGGAACTACCCCTTAGGATTTGAGTTGTTTGGGTTGTTTGTGTTATGTGAAAGTCGTGCACGCGAGCTGACGAGTGCGTACACAGGCTTATATGTGGAAATTGAACGGTTTAGACTCTTAGGCTTCTTTCATGTATTTATTTGGAATTGTTAGCACATATTATATCCTTTATTTGTCATGTTTACTTTCACGTGCTTTATTTGAAGTTGTTGTTCAATGTCACATACTTTACTTTTCAAGTTTACTCTTATATTCTTTATTTGGAGTTGTTACCTCTTTTATCATTATATGACTTCCTTTACTATTGAGTTACTCTTAATTGAAATTTTTGTTACATGATACACTTTTGTTACTGGGTTATTCTCATGATTTTGACATAGTTTCTAGTTTGTTCCATCCCTTTCATCGTTAGACTATTTCATACACTAGAATCCGAAGTTAGCCATTTCATAGAAATACCTTCGTTATCGAGTTTATCCTTAAGCAATTAATTGAAGTTGAAGTTATTGAAAGTCATTAATCTATTTTAATTGAAGTTGTGTTTAAAGGGGGTGTTGTTCATTGTTGAGTTATTTGCCCGTTCATTTTGTTATTGAGATTCTACACACTGTGTTTGAATCGTGGGCTATCTGTTGTGGAAATATTGATATTGGTGGTTCTTTTGGAAAGGTTGTGGCCTATGGGCACTTGTGGTGCGAGTTGATATGTCGTTTTGCTGTGACGTCAACACATGTGATTGTTGTGTGGATTGGTTGTTGTTATGTGGAGCATAAGGGTGGCATCTCACTGTTGTTGTTATGTGGGGCATAAGGGTGGCATCTTACTGTTGTTGATTATGCGGAGTGATACCAGATAGCTATTGTGTTATTGTCTGGACTGAGCGATAAGGGTGGCTACCTTGTGGAGTGATACGGGTGGCTATCGGAGTGATACTGGTGGCTAATGATATTGTCAAGGCGGAGCGATACGGGTGGCTATCGGAGAGATAAGGGTGGCAATGTTAGGGATGATCTGCGATGGCCTGGGGGTATTATGTTGACGATATTCATGTGATAGTGTGATTCTACTTGTGTATGTCATACACCTTATGTAACTTGTTGTGTTGCTTTCAATGAGCTACTCGGTGTCTTTTATATTACTTGTTTCCTTAGGATGTAATAGTACACTCGCACAAGCATGCACCGTACCATGCCACGTATACTAGTTCAGGGGTACAAAACTTAACATTTATTGATCATGCCCATGTATTCTTGTATTATATTATTTCATGTTGACATTGAGCATGTGACCATGCAGGGTGGATTGTGATATTGATCATGTGATCATGCCGAGCGGATTGTGATAGTGAGCTTGCGACCACGCTGGGCGGATTGTGATTGTGAGCCTGTGATCATGCCGGCGAATTGAGATATTAGCACGTGAGTTATCCGTGCGGTTGTGATAAGAAATGTGGGCACAAAGTGCTGTGAGCATATGATTTGTGGGTTGGGACACGTGACTTGTGTTAGAACGGCTTGATTAATTGATTGTTATTTGTTTTCCTTATTTGGTTTTAATGGTACTTTCATGGTGTTCTTATATCTTTTTTGTTATATCACATGTTGATTCTTGTCGCACCCCGTAACTAGTCTACTGAGGTTAGTCTTGATACATACTGGTTACTGACCAAGGTGTACTCGTAATACACTTCTGCATATTTTTATGCAGATCCAGGTATTGGAGATATTGGACTCAGGCAAAGTTAGCTTATTGGTTCCAAGGATTGAAGGTAGAGCTGTCTGGTCGTCGCAGTCCCTTGGAGTTTTTTCCTTTCATTGTATTTTCAACTTGTTATTTGAACGGTATTGTATTTCAATCTTTGAGATCTTTCCATGTAACTCAGCTAGAGTTCGAGACTCTGTACTACCTAGTCTTGGGAGGGTATTATTTCCGCGTAGGTTTATTTCGCTTTTGTTTCAGTATTCATATTAAACTCTGTTTTAAATTATCACTGTTAAACTGGCTTAATTTTTATAAGTATTCGGCTTCCTAGTTTTAGAGACTGGGTGCCATCACGACGCCTAAGGCGGAATTTTGGCTCGTGACATTATCTAGCTTTTTGATGATGCCAAAAGGGGGAAGATAGAGTGGGGAGGTTCATCTGTTAGTTCACCTGGTCTTACTAATAATTGATGCTTGATGCCTCGTTGATATTGATACTTGAAAGTTCTCTCCTGGTTCATAAGCACAGTGTTTGTCATCATCAAAAAGGGAAAATTTAGGAGTTCTGTGTTTTAATGATTAACAAGTGTGTGTAACGAACATGTGCTAAGAACCAGGTTCTCACAGTGACTGCATAAGGCTCCTTATAAGTCAGTAATTTTTCTACAAAAATTACTGCAGTCCGATATATATGGAAGTTATTCTTGATGCAATAAGGGATGCTTCCTAAAGATATCTGCAGATAGAAGTCACGAAGCTTGAGGAGTTCTTATGATCTACCGACTTATATATGGATTAGAGTTTACTTGTGCCTAGGACTCCTAAAGATCTAGGATCTATGAAGACTTAAATACTCTGCCTAAGGACTGCTCAATATTATCCTTTTACACATCTACCTGAGTACAAGAAGCATAGCATTTCCAATTCACAATACACTTGAAGTTGCCGACCAAGACTGTTTGTAGAGTCAATTCATTTTCTATTTGAGCCAGTCTAGTTCATTTGTATTAGAGAATTGATTTGTATTCATATTTTATTCAAACAATCTTAGTTGAATTATTGTCCAAGTTTTCAAGTTAGAGTAACATACAAGAAGAAGTAGTTAAAGTGTGAAGGTGTATTAGGTTACAGGAGTTGTATTCTGCACATTTGGCTTATTTGTTTTAGTGAAGTTGAAGTTTAAGTCCTACGTAGTAGGTCATGGTTTTTACATATTTGAGCAGGGTGATTTTCCATGTTAAATTGTTTGTTTTTTACGTTTATGTTGATTATGTTTAAGAACAAGTAGTAGAGTAAATGATGTTTTATACGTCAATGCAATACAAGAGAGGGGGTGATTTATGTGGTGTCCAATTTATGCGTGCACTGATTATAGAAGGACATGGTTTATATAAGTGTTCCTTAGCCTACTGTTACTGAAAAGTAAATGCGGAAAGTAAAGAACACAATTATTTTTATGTGAAAAAAACCCGGCTCAAAAGGTGAAAAGACCACGACCTACTACTCAGTAGGATTTTCCCCAACACTTCACTAAATCACTAAGCCAAAACAGCATTTACAAAAGCTCTTTGTAAACCTAAGGATTACCTCTAATCCCGTTGTGGCAACCAGCCTCTAACTGTTGCGACAACTTCAAGTTAACTCTAACTTGAATACTCAGAGTACCTAATACAATTGCTTCTAGATAAAGATGAAAGATACAATTTGTAACCACCTACTACAATGAAACTAGAATAAAAGACAGACACTTGGAGCTGGTTCTTCTATCTGGTTCATATAGCTTCAGGTATGCACACTTGAATCACACACGAATTTCTTGCAAAATGCATTGCTATTTTTCTCCCAATTCACGTTTAGCTTCAGTGATTGTGCGTACCTGTAAAATGAGAACATCCTACAATATATAAAGTTAGTAGATTAAGAAATAACTTGAGTTCTAATGCTACTCTTCCTTGCTGGAAGAGTTCTAGTTATCCTCAACTTCTAACTCCTCTATTATCTTGGATAGTGTTCTTTTTTAGTAAGGAGTCCTTCTCCTTATCAATTATGCAACATGTTTCGATCAGGAGATATCAGATATAACAAGTTAAGCTTATCTTCCTCACGTATATCCTTTATGCTCGAATATGCCCGTGTCCGTGTACATTGTGGATGGACCTGGTTCATTCTTGAGTTCCTTTGTCAATCTTCAAAAAATTCACTTGGGCCGAAAAATTCCCCCTCTTTGATGATGACAAACTACGTGCTTTTCATGAGCATAGGCCATGTTTCAACTCAGCTGAACATCAACACCATGTTAGAACATTTTACCTTTTTAAAGTCACTAATCATCAAGGACCAGGTTCATTAGGTTATAAACATCACAGTCCAAAGTAAAAGCACAACCTAATTCCCCCTTTTGGCATCATCAAAAAGTTGCATAATAACGTTAGATAACCAGATTTTAATAGCCATCTACCAATCTAAGGATATTAGCCATCTAAGAAATATCATAAAACAATTAGAGAAAATAGCAGTGAATTTCATTGATTGATAAGATCCTACCACAATATAAGAGGAAATAAAAACACTAGATCATGAGCAAAAGAAACAACAAAATCCCGAAACGGGTCGCTGGTTGATCTAAACTGGGCTAGGAAGGCTTAAGTCTGGGAAGGACCAGATTCCTAGTTTTTGGCTTAAAGCAGTTTCAGCATATCCTGAAGAATGCCATCATTCTTCTCCTTTTCTTTTTCCAGCTCATCTCTGAGAGCATCTCTCTTAGTTTCTGCTTCTGCCAGCCTATCAATTTCAGCATCCTTAGCCCCACTATCTTGCACCAAAGCTCGCACGTTGTTGTTCATATGTACCTTTTTGGATTAACCAGGTTCTTTGGGTGTGGTTTGGACTTCATAGTCACAAGAATTTAGAGTATTTGCCCCAAAATGATCCTTGTTAGTGCCAACTTCCCATTTCTTGATGGGTACCTTGAAGTGAGCAAGTACAACTGTTAGAATACGCCATAGGGTATGACCTGAGTTTTGGTGCCATTCAGAACCCTATCAAGAAGCTGGATGATGAATCCATGCCAATTTATTTTCCTCCCACCATCCAAACATTCCATAAGGACTAGATCCATGAATGTAGAAATGTGCCTCCTTTCCTGCCTAGGCAGGACAACTTTGTTCACAAACTCGAACATCACTTTGTGGGGTGGCTTCATCTCACTTTTGTAGATAGCCTTGGGCTCAAGCACTTCATCATTGTCACCAATCTTTCTTGTAATGGCAAGGGCAGTAGGGAGATTCTTCTAGACTTGGTCATTTGAGCTTATTATAATCATTGTACCCTTCAGCAAGTACACCCAAGATCTCTCCCAGTTCTTTAGCATCAAAGCTCACTGTCATCCCCTTTACTACACTGGTGACCCTACCATCTTTGATCTCACAATTAGCCATGAGCTCCAAAATCTTCGTTCTGGCCAACTTTCCATCCATCTGAAGGACCATGTCCTTCCATCCTTGCAATTGTAGTTTCTCTAGTAGCATTACCATACTTTCCTCCTCCAAGTCTCTAAGGAGTCTACCTTTCAAGATAGCTCTCTTCCCAAACTTAACCATCTTGTTTTTCTCAGCATCAGATTCTTCTTCTTCTTCTCAACTTCATTCCTCTTCCCTCGCTAGTTTCACTTTTATTGGTTTCAATGTAGACCTGGTTCTTTTTGCCAAAGTAGATGGCTCCGCAGACTTAGCTTTTGAAACAGACTTCTTTGTAGAAGTCTTGGCTTTCTTTGCCTTTGGAGTCACAACCTCCATTTCTTCTGTCTCATCTTCATCTCGAAGGACCAGTTCCATCTTGTCAACTTCAACAGCCTCAACAGGCTCAACCACCTTCTTTTTTTCCTTTAGCAGCAGCTTTTCTCTTACTTTCTTCTAAGGCCTTTTCCAGTTCAGCCTCATTTTGCCTTTTTTGACTCTGTATAGCTCTTCCTCTTGTAGGAGGAATCTCTACAGGGATAGAAGAGGCAGCCTTTCTCTTCTTGTTTGCCCTAGTAGTGCCAGGAATTTTGACTCTGGAACTCTTTTTTTCTTTTTGGGATTGTAACTATCACTCACCATTTTCAGTAGGTCAGCAAGGGTTTTATGATAAGATGGAATAGGTTCTTGAACATCCTTCCCTAATTGAACCAGCCCCTCAGCGGCTTCTCCAGACCCACTTCCCCCTTTTTCTTTTACATTTTCTTCTTCTCCATCAGATTCCTCACTCCAAACTACCATTGCTCCTGTTTCTTTAGTCAGACTAGCAGGAGTGGGTGAACCTTCAGCCACTCCTTTTCACATACCCCTAACAACACCTTGAACACCCTCACTCTCATTTTCTTTTCTCTTTTTTTCTTACCACCTATGTTTCCAGACTAGGTAGTCTCAACCCCAGCCATAGTTCCCACCAGAATGAATTTATTCTCCAAATTTTCAGCGACCTCAGAGATGAGTTCAGTAGTAATATTTGGGCTAGAAGTTACATGTTCTATTTCAGAAGAAAAATTTCTTCCCCCTCACTAGCAGACTTGAATGACTCTTCAGATTTCTAGGGTTCTTGGGTCTGGCTTGCTTTCAATTGTTCATCTAATTTCATAGATAATTCACTCCCAGCCACAGTCTTGCGAGCAAGTATCTTGAATATTCCTTTCTTAAACAGAGGTGTGATTGAAAGTGTGATAGATGGTTTGTGATTTTCTTGGGTGGTGATGAGGGATTCTTAGAAGAGTTTTCCATTTTTGAGTTTGGGTATGAGAGAGGATGAGTTTGTGTGTGTTAGGAAGATAAGAGAAGATGGAGAGAATTTTGACGGCTTGAAAATTTAGAAGTGAAGAAACAAGTAAGTCCTAATCAATTTAAAGTTATGGAGTTCAATTGAGTAACGACAGCCTTTTCAGAAGTCTAATCAAACTGGAAATCAGTTTGAAAAGACGTTGAAGAGTGTCCCAACAATCTAGGCACTTAATGTAGTTTTGGACTTCTTTTTGAATGAAACTGGTACATTTCATAATGGATAAGTTCAAAAGGGTTTAGGATTAAATGGAACTCTCCTCTCAATCATGATACAAATATAATTATTCCAAATTATGCAAAGTGAATAATACCTACCAAGTAAACTTGATGAACCAGGTTATTCACTGAAAAATCTCTTGTGTAAGTCTGAATTTTCCAAGAAAATAGAGATAATATCATTAGAGATTAATAAGTCATTTTAGCATATGGCACAAGAGTATACTGATGAAAGTATGGGACTGATCAAAATCTAATCTAATTATGTACAATATTTACAGATTTTCTAACCAATTTTTTTTTTCATTTTTTTATTATGAATTTGAACTGGTCCTTTTAGGTGATCTTAATCATCCTTAATTCTAACTTGTTCCTTCCAATGTGATCTCTACTTAGAGCTTTTGTGGATATGTCAGCTATTTTCTTGTCAGTAGCACAAAACTCCACTATAATCAAACCCTTTTCATAGTTGCCCCTCAAAAAGTGATGCCTCACATCTATGTGTTTAGTCCTTTTGTGATGAACCAGGTTTTTGGTCATACTAACTGCACTAGTGATATCACAAAAGATGGGGATACCACCTACATCAATTTCAGTTGTTATTTGATCCACAACAATTGAGGACAACATGAGGCAGCAGTAACATACTCGACTTCAACAATAGATAAGGCCACAGAATTTTGTTGTTCGGTATCCCAAGACACAAGACATGAGCCAAGAAAGTGTGACATACATGAGGTACACTTTCTATCCACAAGAAAACCTGCATAATCAGCATCAACATATCTCGCTAGATTGAAATTACCACCTTTTGGATACCATAGACAAAGGTCAGTGGTGCATTTTAGGTATCTCAAGATCCTCTTAACAACAGTTAAGTGAGACTCCTTTGGATTTGCCTGAAATCTAGCACAAAGGCCTACACTAAAAACAATGTAAGGTGTGATAGCACTAAGATACAATAAAGAGCCAATAGTTCCCCTATACAACTTATTATCAACAGATGAACCAGGTTCATCTACATCCAATTTTGTGGTTGTTGCAATAGGAGTGCCAATTTCTTTGGAATCTTCCATTTTGAACCTTTTAAGAAATTCTTTTACATACTTCTAATTATGGATCATAGTTCCATTTGAATTTTGTTTAATTTGTAAGACTAAAAAGAAATTAAGCTCACCCATCATGCTCATTTCAAATTCACTCCCTAGTAGTTTAGCAATTTTTTTACTTAACTTATAAGTAGTTGCCCAAAGATTATATCATCAACATATATATGAACTACCAAGAGATATTTACCTTTTTCTTTCAAGAATAAATTATTATCAAGTTTAACTCTCTTGTAGCCATGCTCAAGCAGGAATTTTGATAATCTTCCATACCATGCTCTTGGAGCCTGCTTGAGTCCATAAAGTGCCTTATCAAGTTAGTACACATGATCAGGACATTCCTTGCTTTCGAAGCTTGGAGGTTTCTTGAAAAACACTTCTTCCTTTAGATAGCCATTGAGGAAGGCACTCTTGACATCCATTTGATGGAGAGTGAATTCCATGTAAGCAGCAAAAGCTATGAGTCTAATTGCTTCCAATCTTGAAACTAGAGCAAAGGTTTCATCATAGTATATGCCCTGCTCTTGGCTATATCCTTGAACCACCAAACTTGTCTTGTTACTTGTAAATGTTCCATCTTCATCAAGTTTGTTTCTGAAGATCCATTTTGTGCCAATTACTGATCTGTCCTTGGGTCTTGGTAACATATGCCAAAATTGACTTCTCTCAAATTGGTTGAGTTCATCTTGCATTGCATTCACCCAGTCTGCATTCTGCAAAGCCTCAACGATATTTTTAGGTTTAATAAGAGATAAAAAAGAAACAATATCACAAAGATTCTTTAATAAAGATCTGGTTTTGATTCCACGGGTTAGATAAGTAATTATGTTCTTATTGGGATGAGAACTTTGATACTTGTAAGGTTTCACAACCAGCTGGTTTCCTCTAGATTTTCCTTCAATGTTCTGTTGCTGAGGAACAGGTGCATGGATAGGTTCCCTCGAGGTTTGAGGAACACTTCCTCTTTGTTCTGTTCCCCCTATCATGCTGCCCTGGGTGGAAGGACATGCTCCATCGCATGTTCCTTCCTCTGGTGCAGCTTCAGTCTGGGTTGTGGTTTCATTTGAGTTTCTTACCAGCTTAATTTCTTCATCATCATGTTCCTTCCTCTTAAAAATAATGTTAGTTTCATCAAAAACTACATGTACACTTTCTTCCACACACATAGTTCTCTTGTTATAGATCTTATAAGCTTTATTATGTGAAGAATATCCCAAGAATACTCCCTCATCACTTCTGGGATCAAACTTACCTAGGGAGTCTTTACTATTATTGTGCACAAAGAACTTGCATCCAAATGCCCTAAGATGGGAGATGTTTGGATTTCTCCCTTTAAGTAACTCATAGGGATTCTTTTCTACAAGAGGTCTAGTCATGCACCTGTTTATGATGTAACATGCAGTTTTCAAAGCTTATGCCCAGAAACTATGGGGCAGTTTACTAGAAAGAAGCATAGTCCTAGCCCTATCTTCCAATGTCATGTTCTTTCTTTCAAGTACTCCATTTTGTTGTGGAGTCCTAGGAGCAGAAAAATTATGATCTAAGCCATGCTCATCACAAAATTCAGCACATTTAGCATTCTCAAATTCAGTACCTTGATCAGACTTAATTGATGCAAGTTTATTACCTAGTTGCTTCTGAGTTTTTCTAACAAACGAAGTAAACATGTCAAATGTTTCATCTTTAGATGTTAAAAAAAATGTCCAAGTAAACCTAGAGTAATCATTAACAAGCACCATCACATATCTCTTTCCACATCTGCTTAATGTTCTCATTGGTCCACAAAGATCCATATGGGCCAGTTCCATCGTTCTGGTGGTTCTTACCACTTTCTTGATTTTAAAAGAGGATCTTACCTGCTTCCCCCTTGCGCAAGTCTCATAAACTCTATCTTCCTTGAAATTAATGTTAGGCAGTCCTATCACCAAGTCCTTGGAGACTAGTTTGTTGAGTTGACTTAGACTGGCATCTCCAAGTCTCTTGTGCCAAATGAGGGGATCATTATCCAACACACTTAAGCAAGTGAGTTTATTTTCTGAAAGTGTGGACAGATCTACAATATATATGTTGTATACTCTTTTCTCCTGCAAAAATATCTTGCCAGTGGTAAGATTAATCACAAAGAATTTGGTAAAGGTGAATGCTACTATGTTACCTCTATCACACAATTGTGATACACTTATTAGACTATAGTTCATTCCACCTATCAAGTAGACGTTCTCAATAGAGTGAGAATTAGTCTTACCTACCTTTCCAACTCCAATGATCTCACATTTATTCCTATTTCCAAAGGAGACATTACCTCCTTTAAGGTCCTCAAGTGAAAGGAATGGTTCTTGTTTCCTGTCATGTGCTTTGAGCAGCCATTATCCACGTACCATATTTGACTGTTCCCCTGTACTTGGACCTCAGTATCCTCATTAGATTCTCCAATGGCCATAAGTGTTTGTTCATCCCCATCATCATCATCTGTGCTTTCTCCCCAAGCAGCGACCATAGCCTTGGTTGATCCTTTGCTTGTCTTGGGTTGAACATGTTCATTCATTCAACTCTTTCCTTCTTCCATTCAATTTCTAATTGAGGATAGTTATTTATGTGGTGATCGGTCTTCCCACACTTGTAGCATCCATTATTGATTTTCTTTTCATGAACTTTTAACTTACTATAGCTTCCACTTCTTGAAGGACCCTTTCCTCTCCTCGGGTACTTCTTGAAGTCCTTGGTGATCATAGCCATTTCATCATCTTCTAGATTAGAACCTTCAGTGATTCTGAGTGTCAGGCTCCTTTCCTTCTTAGGTACATCCATTTTCATTGTTTTTCTCCTAAGTTCATAGGTAGTAAGATTTCCAATTAATTCATCCAGAGGGAGGGTGGCAATGTTCATGGATTCCTGAATGGCAGTGGTTTTGCTTTTCCAAGTAACAAGCAGAACTCTTATCAATATCTTCTCGACTCTATATTCTTCAGGAATAATCTTTCCCAGAGACTTTAGTTCATTTGTCAATGTATTGAACCTTGTGTACATCTCTTGAATGGTTTCTCCTTCTGATCACGACCAACTATGCCATATAAAAAGGACAAAGCAGTCGCTGCAAATATATTCCGGTTAACAAGTCCGGAGTCGAATCCCACAAGGAATTAACTTATCAATCACAACTATCAGACTCACACAATTTCACGTAATCAAATTTCCAAGATATTTGAATAACAGATTGGATGTTTACTATCTAAATATTACTTAATGAGAATGCAATAAGTAAGAACTAACTATGAACGTGTTGTAGACAATAATTGGAATGATCTAAGGTTATGATTTCCCCTATTATCGGAGTCCTTTCCACTATGTTTGTTATAAATTTGCCTAAGTCTTCTATGTCGATCATGACCTCTAACTTTTATACCTCTCTCCCGAGTAGTTACAACAATACACTAGACATATTCTCCTGAATTACGCTAGCAACCTTAATTACAGCTCACTTAGATTGCACCCAAGGTTTCGTTATCCCTAATCACACTTTTAAACCCTTCGTATTGATCCCTCATATACGTTATGAGTGGTGTTGTTCAACAACTACCTACATATGAACTCTCTCTCGAGTAATGCACACTAAATAGGAACAATTAATCGAGGGCCCTTCAATCAACAGCAACAAGCATATAGTTGAACAAATAGAGAGAAAACTATGGAAAATTTATATTAGCATAACGAGAAATTCATCATTCAATAGGTTCCATCAAAAGCTTAGATTGGAGTTTAGCTACTCATACTAATGCAAAACACAGCACTAATATAATTCATAATCCACAAATAAAAGTAAGAAGAAGAAGATAAAAACTCTGAAGAATTGATTTGTCTTCTCCCCCTTGTTCTTTCCTCCAAAATCGTCTAAAACCATCTTAATCCCACTTCTGGGCGAGTTTAGGCTATATATAGGTTTAGGTTAGTTGCCCAGGAAATTACATAATTTCCCCTGCATTTTTTAACTTCTAATAGCCCGTCCGTGGCCGCAGATTTTTGCCTCTTCACTGCCTTCCATTCGCGAGCTGATTCGCGGCCGTGCACCTAGACTTTGCATTTTTGCTTGCTTTTCTCGTTTTTTTCTCCCCGACTAACCTTTGATTGGACTTCTACATTCATAATGACTCCAAAACACTCTTTATCTCCCTCCTAGCTCGGAGTGGCTCCTGCAAAACATAATTTTCTTAATTAGAGCATTTTGTTATCTTTTAACATTCAAACATCAATAAAGTGCGGCTAAATTAGAGATGACATGCTCGTCCAGCGCTCGCAGCCATCCCATGATCTTCTTTTCGGACTTTCCACTTTGGGTGGCTAAGGCAAAACTCTAGTCCCCAACTCCGTGACTCTACTAGTTCCCGCAACATCCATGTCGAGATTCAACTGTTCCAGCGCCCACCAAGCTCTATGCTCCAACTCCACCGGCAAGTGACACGCCTTCCCAAACACCAACTTGTATGGCGACATGCCAATTGGTGTTTTGAAAGCGGTTCGATAAGCCCAGAGTGCATCATCTAACTTTCTCGCCCAGTCCGTTCTAGTGGCATTCACGGTTTTAGTTAACACACTCTTTATTTCTCTGTTTGACACTTCCACTTGCCCACTTGTCTGCGGGTGATATGGAGTGGCCACCTTGTGGCGTACATCATACTTCTCTAGCAACTTATCGAAGGATCTATTACAAAAATGAGTGCCTTCGTCACTGATTATTGCCCTTGGAGTGCCAAATTGGATGAATATGTTCTTTTTCAAAAACCTAATCACCCTCTTTGCATCACGGGTAGGGAGCGCTGCAGCTTCCACCCATTTGGACACATAGTCCACAGCGACGAGTATATACTTGTTGCCATATGAACTGACGAAGGGCCCCATGAAATTGATTCCTCATACATCGAACACTTCGACCTCCTAAATTAGGTTCATAGGCATCTCATGTCGCCGGGAAATATTCTCGGTTTGCTGGTAGTCATCACAGCCCTTTACCCATAAATGTGCATCTTTGAATAGTGTTGGCCAGTAGAACCGCCTCCAAAACTTTCTCGATTGTCCTGACTCCTCCGAAATGTCCATCGTATGGTGACGCGTGATATGCCTGAAAAATAGAAGACTGGTCTATCTCGGGGATACATCTCCGGATCATGTTGTCAATACAAATCCTGAACATATAAGTCTCATCCCAATAATACATGCAGCAATCACGAAAGAAATTTTTCTTTTGTACAGAAGAAAGGTCATAAGGAACTATATCGCTCGCCAGATAGTTTGCAATGTCAGCATACCATGGCGCTTCCTCAAGACTTGTGACTAGTAGTTGTTCATCTGGAAAGATTTCCAGAATCTCTTCTACCTCAACCTCTTTCTCAGCTCCTTCTTGTCTAGACAAGTGATCAGCTACTTGATTTTCTGTTCCCTTACGGTCACGGATTTCCAAGTCAAATTCTTGTAGCAGTAGTACCCAACGAATCAGGTGCGATTTTGACTCCTTCTTCTCGATTAGGTACCTGAGAGTAGCATGATCAATATAAACAATTACCTTCGATCCTATCAGGTACAATCTAAACTTGTCAAACGCGAACACTACTGCCAACATCTCTTTCTCGGTCACAGTTTAGCTCAACTGGGCTCCACTCAATGTTTTACTTGCGTAGTAAATTGGATGCATGATTTTATATTTTCCCTGCCCAAGAACTACACCCACAGCATAGTCACTTGCATCACACATCAGCTCAAATGGTTGCTCCCAGTCAAGGGCAACAATGATAGGTCTTGTTACCAGTCTCTTCTTCAATTCCTCCAGTCATCAGAAAACATAAAAGGGTGATCTTTTTCAAGAAATTTACACAAGGGGTTAGCAATTTTGGAAAAATCTTTTATAAATATCATATAGATATCGGCGTGCCCAAGGAAACTCCTGACTGTCTTGACGGAAGTGGGTGGTGGAAGCTTTGCTATCACGTCAACCTTTGCACGATCCACCTCAATGCGCTTACTTGACACCAAGTGTCCCAAGACTATACCTTCCTGCACCATGAAATGGCATTTCTCCCAGTTGAGAACCGGATTTTTCTAGATACACCTCTTCAATACTCTTCTCAAGTTCTTAAGGCAATCATTGAATGAATTCCCCACCACTGAGAAATCATGCATGAAAACCTCCATTATTTCCTCTACCATGTCCGTGAAGATGGCCATCATGCACCTTTGGAATGTGGCAGGTGCGTTGCATAGGCCAAACGGCATCCTCCGAAAAGCATAAACTCTATAAGGGCAGGTAAATGAAGTCTTCTCTCTGTCCTCTGTGCAATAGAGATCTGGTTATACCCCGAGTACCCATCTAGAAAGCAAAAATGGGACCTCCCTGCCAATCTATCTAACATCTAATCAATGAATGGAAGTGGGAAGTGGTCTTTCCGGGTAGCCAAGTTCAACTTCCTGTAATCCATACAGATTCGCCAACATGTGACAGTCGTGTAGAGATCAATTCGTTCTTCTCATTTTTCTCTACCGTCATACCACCCTTCTTTGGCACACTGAACTGGGCTAACACAGTTGCTGTCAGAGATGGGAAATATGATTCCCGCATCTAACCATTTAATCACTTCTTTCTTCACCACTTCCTTCATGTTGGGGTTCAGCCTTCTTTGATGTTCTCTGAAAGGTTTGTGCCCATCTTCCAGTAGAATCTTATGCATACAGAAGGCCAGGCTGATACCCTTGATGTCTGCAATGGTCCACCCAATTACAGTCTTGCACTCCGTCACTACCTGTAAAATTTGTTCTACTTGCACATCTAACAAACCAGATGAGATACTAACAGGTAAAGTTTAGTTAGGTCCTAAGAATGCATACCTGAGATGGGCTGGCAGTGGCTTCACCTCCAACTTTGGGGGCTCTTCTATCGATGGCTTGGCTGGAGGAGTTTTTTTTTCCTCTAAGTGCAAGGGCTCAAATTTGAGCTCTCTCTTCCAAAAACCTTTGCCTTCAAGAGCAAGTACCCACTCTACCAAGTCTTCTCTATTGGATCATCTAGGTTCATGAGACAAGCTGCTAGAGGATCTTGAGTGTTCAATGTCTTATCTTCCTCCTCCAAAATTACATCCACGGCTCTATTAGAGAGCAATTGACGAATTCACTTCGTCGCCTCATAGATTTATGCACGTTGAATGTTATCTCTTCATCATTTAATCTTATTTTGAGCTCTCCAGTTTCACAGTCAATTAGAGCTCTCCCAGTGGCCAAGAATGGTCTTCCCAAAATTATGGTAATTTCCTCGTCAACCCGAAAATCAAGAATGACAAAATCTGTTAGGAACACAAACTTCCCAACCTGCACTAATACATCATCTAGAATACCAGAGGGCCTCTTCACTGTCCTGTCAGCCAGCTGTAGTAACATGGACGTGGGTCTAGCTCTTCCAACCCCTAGCCTTTTGTAGATAGCAAGGTGCATAAGTTTTATGCTTGCCCCCAAATTTCACAGTGCCTTAGCAAATGCATAGTTACCTATTGTGCATGGAATTGTGAAACTCCTTGAGTCAGACAGCTTCTCAGCAATGGGTCTCGTGACAATAGCACTGCAAGTCTGAGTTAGTGTAATCATGGCCAAGTCTTGAAAGTCGAACTTGCGAGACATCAAGTCCTTCATCATTTTCGCATAACCAGACATCTCATTTAAAGCATCAATCAATGGAATGTTTACCTGAATTTGCTTTAACATCTCCAAGAATTTCTTGTATTGCTCATCTTTCTAATACTTGGCTAGTCTCTGTGGGAATGGTGTTGGAGGTCATTTCTTCCCTGTGATTTGATTCTTTTCTTGTTCAGGCACTGCCTCCAATATCAGTTCTTGTGCTGCCTCAATCTCTTTTCACAACCTCTTTTTCTTTGTTGGCATCTTCTTGAGCATGATGTACTGTCACCTCAGTCAATCCTGCTGAATCATCTACCTCAATGGGTACTGGCACCAGTGTCTCAGTAGGTCTGCTTTCGCGAGCAATCTCTTATTCCAGGTCTAGGTCTCTATCATTTCGTAGACTCACTGCCATTAGCTATTTTGGGCCCTACTCATTTGGATTGATTTGTGTGTCCGCAGGTAACGTCCCTTGGGGACGATTATTTAGAGCCATCTAAATCTGTCCCAATTGGATCTCAATATTTTTTATTGCTGACTCATGTGAGTCTACTCTTTCAGTTACTTTCACAATGAACCCAATCAATTGTTGCATCATTCCCTCGAGTCTAGCAAACCCATCTTCGTGTCTCCCAGTATGTTATTGTTGATGTTGATGGCAAACCTGCTGCAGATTTTGATGGTTGTAGCCCTATTGTCTTTGGTAAGGCACCACTTGACCTTGAGGTCGCATGGCCTCAAGATTGTTGTTATTGTTGTGCTGTTGCAGGGCTGGTCTATATTGTTGATTCTGTTGACCCCAATTCTGACCAACTAGTTCTGTCCCCCGTAGTTGGCCATTTAATTCATGTTCTCCTGATATTGTTGGTGATCACCTTTCGCACTCCATGAGCAAACATATGGCTGATTAATGCATGATGTACATAACCTTAATTACATCTAGCTAATTACTAGACATATTCTCCCGAATTACGCTACTTAACCTTAATTACAGCTCACTTAGATCGCACTCAAGGTTTCGTTATCCCTAATCCCACCTTTAAACCCTTCATATTGATCTCTCATATACGTTAGGAGTGATGTTGTTCAATAACTATCTAAATATGCACTCTCTCTTGAGCAATGCACACTAAATAGGAACAGTTAATCGAGGGCCCCTCAATCAACAGCAACAAGCATATAGTTGAATAAATAGAGAGAAAACTATGGAAAATCTATATTAGCATAACGAGAAATTCATCCTACAATAGGTTCCATAAAAACCCTAGATTAGGAGTTTAGCTACTCATACTAATGCAAAACACAGCACTAATATAATTCATAATCCACAAATAGAAGAAAGAAAAAGAAGATAAAGACTCTGAAGAATTGATTTGTCTTCTCTCCCTTGTTCTTGCTTCCAAAATCGTCTAAAACCAGGTTAATCCCACTTTTGGGAGAGTTTAGGATTCATATAGGTTTAGGTTAGTTGTCCAGGAAATTACATAATTGCCCCTGCATTTTTTCACTTCTAACCGCACGTCCGCATCCGCGGCCGCGAATTTTTGCCTCTTCACTGCCTTCCATTCGCGAGCTGATTCGCAGCCACTTCGCAGCCGCGCACTTGGACTCTGCATTTTTGCTTGCTTTTCTCGCTTCTTTTTTCACGGACTAACCTTTGATTGGCCTTCTACATTCATAATGACTCCAAAACACTCTTTAGCTCCATCCTAACTCGGAGTGGCTCCTGCAAAACATAATTTTCTTAATTAGAGCATTTTGTTATCTTTTAACATTCAAGCATCAATAAAGTGCGGCTAAATTAGAGTGCAAATAGCGTCTAAATTACATAATATAGGCTACTATCACCTTCCTTCATAGCAAAGTTCTCATATTGAGAATACAGTAGAGTTCCTCTGGATCTCTTCACCTGAGGTGTTCCTTCATGAGCCACTTGCAGAGTGTTCCAAATTTTCTTAGCAGTGGTACAACTTTGGATTCTGCTGTACTCATCTGGACCAAGTCCACAAACAAGCCATTTCTTGGCTTTAGCATTCTTCTCCTATTTCTTCAAGTCCTCAGCAGTGCAATATGCTTTTGTCTTTGGCTCCTTCAACATTTATCTTCATGGTGGCCAGTGGAACATCTGTGACAATGTCTCATAGCTCATAGTCCTCTCCTATGATGTGATATCTCATCATGTTTCTCCACCAAGAGTAGTACTGGCCATTGGAGAGTAGTCGCCTGGCAGTGGATTGCCCTTCCCAGTTTTCAGGTAGTGCACTCATATTGATCTTCTTCTAAGGTGTTAGCCTCTTCAAGAATAACCTCCTCTGATACCAATTGATGTTTTATATGTCAATGCCACACAAGAGGGAGGATGATTTATGTGGTGTCCAATTTTGGTGTACACTGATTATAGAAGGACCTGGTTCTTCTAAGTGTTCCTTAACCTACTGTTGCTGAAATAGTAATGCAGAAAGTAAAGAGCACAAGTATTTTTACGTGAAAAACACCCGGCTCAAAAAGTGAAAAAACCACGGCCTACTACTCAGTAGGATTTTTCCCAACACTTCACTAAATTACTGAGCCAAAGCAGCATTTACAAAAACTCTTTGTAAACCTAAGGATTACCTCTAATCCCATTATGACAACCAGCCTCTAACTGTTGCGACAACTTCAAGTTAACTTTAATTTGAATACTCAGAGTACCTAATATAATTGCTTCTAGATAAAGCTAAAAGGTACAATTTGAAAACCACCTACTACAATGAAACTAAAATAAAAGACAGACACTTGGAACTGGTTCTTCTATATGGTTCATGTAGCTTCAGGTTACACTTGAATCACACACGAATTGCTTGCAAAATGCCTTCTTATTTTGTTCTCAACTCATGTTTAACTTCAACATTTGTGCGTACCTGTAAAATGAGAACATCCTGCAATATATAGAGTTAGTAGATTAAGAAATAACTAGAGTCTTAATGCTACTCTTCCTTGGTGGAAGAGTTCTAGTTATCCTCAACTTCTAACTCCTCTATTATCTTGGATAGTATTCTCTTTGAGTAAGGAGTCATTCTCCTTATCAATTATGCAACATTTTCGATCATGAGATATCAGATATAACAAGTTAAGATTATCTCCCTCACGTGCATCCTTTATGCTCGAATCTGCCCGTGTCCGTGTACACTGTGAATGGACCTGGTTCATGCTTGAGTTCCTTTGTCAATCTTCAAAACAAACTTCACTTGGGCAACAGTAAAGAACCTAGGTCTTTAGTAATTTAGGAGGATACCCAAATTAACTCAGATTATATTTCGAAATCTAAGAAAGATATTATCTTTTGGATTTTAAATACTTTCTATACTTGGTAGAATAAACAAGAACATATTATAAGGTCCACTCGGTCAAGTTGAGATATCGAATACTGATGACGACTCAGTTAAAAATCGGGTCGTGATAGTAACTTCTCTATAAACTTTATTCCAAGAAGTTCTTCCAAACAATTGTTCGAACAATCGGCACCTCTATGAAAAAATAATTAGAGCCCTATAAGTAATAGCCCTAGAAATTCTATGATTTTTTGGAAATAAAACATAGAAAAAGTTGGGTAACAGTGGAATCTAGTACGAGGATGGACTATGGAGCACTAGAATTTCGTGCGAGTTTGGAAACAAATGTGACAAAAGGTCATTGAGTTTTTGGCAAGTGTAACAGTCTATAGTTTAATTATTGTTGGCTGTTAGTGATGTACTTAGGTCAACGCCAATCTAGTGCTGTCCTCAAAACATAGAAGCTTTGTCGTCATAAGTTCCACTTCTTGATTTTGACATTGGATTCTCTAACTTTTTCTAAGCTTGCTGGTTTGTCATTTAGGTTAGTTGAACCTTCTTTTCTAAGGTCAACCGAGAGAATTTCACCACAAGATGTACAGTCTGTTTAGCAGTGTAGACGGAAATTGCACACAAAATAAGTATGAGTTCAATTTTTACTGTTTTTATTTTCTCCTCTCTTTCTAAATCCTCCAGTGTAATAGAAAAATTTTAAAAGAAACTGATGCAAGAATTCTCTCAATACGAGAATAAAGTCCCCTCGAATTTTAGATGCTGCCTCATTAAACAAAATTGGCTATAAAAAGGAGCATGCGCGATATTATATTTGGATTAAGGTCATCGCCAGAGGCGATCTATGGCTCAGGTTGAGGGGTCACTGTATTCAGTAAACTCTTCTATATGTATATGTGTATACTTTGAAAATGATTAATATAAATCACCTGGCACCCTTAACACTAAAAACTATTAGGGACCACTGATTGAATATAATATTGTGCCCCGTCACATTAAATTCATGGGTCACTCGTTGAATGAACATACTGTTAAAGCTTTTCTGCTTTTAGTTCCTTTTTCCCTTTTCTTGGGAAGAAGGATGCGTGTAAATTTACATATAATTGGGATAAATCAAATTGGAAATATTTTATTTTCTAAACCTAATAGAATACGACTACTAGTGCTCACGTAAGTAAAGAAGAAGATAAATATATAAATCACGTTGCCTACATAAATCTCACCGATCTAGAGAGAGCCCATTAAATATACAAGTAAAACCTTATTCAAGATCAAACAAATTAATTACCTAATCTTCAACTAAAGAAGAACCAAAGCACCAAATGATTCAACAACCCTCAGAAAGCTTTCGCCTTTGGACCAACACGGGAAAAAAGCAAAAGGAAAGTTCTAACACTAGAAAATACATGATGGCCAAAACTGACTACTCTGAGTGCATGAACCATATATACTGATGCAGTCCCACATGGCTTAAAACCAAACGCTATAATTCTGTTTTTCTGTCCAGAGAAAAGCATGACTTAAATTAAAGAGAATATCCTCACTATATATTGATCAAGAACTCCAGAACAAAAATTGATCAAGAATGTTCACTAGATGCATAATACCCACTGCACTTGTTACCCTTTTGTGGCTGTAGATACCGATTTAATATTAATGTATTGTTTTCTTTTGACAAAGACACACACGTGTATATATATATATATATATATATATATATATATATATATGCATTCCCTGCGCTCAATTTTATTTAATATTCTTTCCTTTTTAATTTGTCTCAAAAAAAGAACATATTTTTATATTTAAAAATAACTTAATTACTTTAAACTTTTCATTTTACTCATAGTGATATAATTTTGTAGTCACATATAAATTCATGACATGTTTATGACTACAAGTTTCAAATATAAAAGTATCCCGTAATGATGGAGGGATGAGTTATTTATTTCTTTATATAGTGTTGGACAAACCTTACCTCATAAGTGCCTACCTTTTGGATCGGCATTGAGTTAGATCCAAGTTTCATTTCTTATCATGGTATAATAGCAAGGATCATCCCTGTTATTGTATCCCAATATTGGGCTCTATGTTTAGTTCCTTGACAATCATCATCTCATGAGCTAACTATTGGGTTGAATTAAACCCAAGTCAAATTTTTGTCAAATTTTTTTTCTTTTTTGAACTCTATATATATGCTCACATCAAAGGCAAGGAAGAGAATACATAACATCATGGGCGTATCTATCTTAAGGATTATGGGTTTACGTGAATCATACTCCTTTTCTTAAATTATGTATAAAATATATTTCCTTAAAATTATTTAAATATATGTGGGTGCAATCATGTTTAAAGACTCCTATCATTAGGACTGTTCAAATCGGATTGTAACCATATCGAACCGTAAAAATGGCTTATTGGTATCGAATTATCGGAGTAACGGTTGATTAACGGATTGAAATTTTATAACTAACGGCTTAATAGTTTGGGAGCGGATTACTCAATTTTCTTATCGGATGTTAACCGTTAAGAGTTTTTATATTTACACTTTTACCTCTATATTTATAAAGTAATAATTATTGGTCTATCCAAGGTATATAAAATCCGTCAAGATCTTATAACAGATGTAGACCTTGATGTAGCATTGAATTTAAGTTAGTTGGTGCAGAGTAGTACTGCTAGTCTGCTACTTCTATATATACAAGTATATGATTTAAGTTAAAGGTGTTGATAGTCTCGTTGCCTGAATCCTACCCCCACTCCATCTTTGAATAAATTTGATTTGCAAAAACAAAGCAAAGTCAAGAAATTTTAGCCTTACCTAGTTCAGCTTTGAAGAGCGTCTTTATAGGGGTTCAATTTCTATTTTCTAGTCTTACTCAGTTTATTCAATTTTTAATAAGGGCTTCATTTACTTCATCCCGAATCATTGCAAAGACAAATCAGATGTGATGCTTTACTCTAAATTTTTCCTTAATCGATAATTCGATAAATAGCCTGATAATCGTTCGATAACCGCTAATTTGATATCAATTATCCCGATCTCTTATTGATTGGCTAGCGGATTACTACGCTTATAAACCAATAACCGATAAGTCAAGCCGTTATCGTAAATATCTGCCTGATTCGTCTGATAAGCACCCTTACTTATAGTGTAATAATTATTGGGTGCACCTCTACAAATGAATTAACGGTTCAAATCCACTTCAAACAGACTTGATTTTGGTACAAAATATATATATATATATATATATATATATATATATATCATTAAAATTTCAAAAAAAAAATAAAATTGAACTTTTAATTTCAAAAGTGCAGCGACTTCATGATAAGAGACTAAAGTTAAACCTGTTTAATATAAATTTTAGATCTATATTTTTATAATAATGCATTCATCATCTTGAAATCCTAAATTGGCCTCCGCGTAACATAAATGTATTTAAGAAAAGAACGTCTATCAAAATGTTGTTGTGTTGCTGACACCATAGTTCTCTCTTCTGACTTCACTTTCCCTTCCATTTTAGAATGTCTGGCTTGAAACAACACGTGGACATTCTTCTACAAAATTCAATCAAATTGTTCCTACTTTTATATCATCAATAAACAGGTCTTTTTCTGAATCAATCTTTTCCTTCCATACTATTCCAACAGCTACTTGTGCAAGCTAGAACAGTACTTTCTCATTGTCTGAAATTTTGGATTAGCATCTTTCACATGGTTGGTCTTCTAAATTATTATTGTGCTCTTGCATCTTATTTTCAATTACCTTATGATTACATCTCTATTATTGATCATAGCCATTCGATTAATGCTCTCGTGTTTTCTTTCTTTAGGTAAACATTATTTTGTGGGGATTGAGGATCGTATCCGGAAAATAATAAGACACAAATTCGATCCTCAAAATGCAAAAGAGTTCGAGATAAAGTAATAGTGTTCACCAGAAGTGTTCAAATCGAATCGAAAAATTGCATCAAATCGAAAAATCAAATCAAATCGATTAAAAATGCCGACTAGGTTTGGTTTGACTTGGTTTGATATTGAGTAAAAAAATCCGAACTAAACCGACATATAAATATATATTTTTAAGATTTTATATTCAATTTTCTTTAAAAAAATATTGAAATATTTGGGATCCTCTCACGTGTTAACCTAGAAAGTATACATTAACGAAAATTATTGTTAGACGACTAAGAAAATAACTATCATGTATTACTAAAAAAAATCTCCTATTAGAATTTTAATAGATCATATGTTTGTCAATTTTTTCAATATTTACTAAACATATATTCACTTATCAAAACTTTATCTACAACTTTAACAAAGTAAGATTGAAATAATATTTATGTAAGAAAAAAAAACGAAAACCCGACAAAACCGAATCAATCCAAACCAATATAATTAATTTTGTTTGATTTTAATAAAAAGCGAACCAACCCGATTCATATACACCCCTAGTGTTCACCAATCCTGTCACGCCCCAAACTAGGGGAGGCACGACTGGCACTCGATACTGTATTCGATCGAGTT